>VYZU01090590.1:3971-21473 GCA_013401355.1 Ceyx cyanopectus | reverse complement strand
AGAGAAAGCCTTCTGCAGCCAAAATTGTAGACAAGTCATTCTCATAGACCATCTTCATGATATTTCAACACAATATTGTTCCATGTGACTTGGATGTGAAGATGGCATTGTGTACCCAAGCAAAGCCCTACCTCACTTTTCAAATGCAAGGTCAAATGCAGGGTTGCAGTGGGAAGAAGAATTTGTGACACTCTTCTCCCTTGTCTGCCACTCCTGTCCTGAGGGACTTGCAGAAGAAGTGTGGGGCTGGGTCAGGAGCAATCATTTGTCATCTTGTCTTTTCCCTCTGGGATATGGTAACACCAAGACCAGCTCCCTTGGAGACAGGTTGTCTCTCCCTTAGGGACTAGAGTGGCAGGATAGGAGAAGATCAGTGGGGCAGAATGCAAGTGCTAAGGATTTGGCACCTAGATTAAATGGGTTTCTTGATTAAATGGTTTCAGGGGAAGGAGTGAGAGTTCGAAGAGCTGAATGCCAGTCTGAAATGGAGGATGTGGAGAACACCTGCTGTGGAAATCAAGTGCAAGACAACAGGGAGCTTTGTTTAATGAGAAAAACTCTTCCAGGTGAGGAAGGGGCTGGATAACTCCCACCCCCAAAGAAAAGTCCCTGTCCCAAAGAGAACAGTGCATGCTGGGAGTCTCCTCATAGCTAAGGCTGCAGGCATGGAAGTGCCCTTCATTTGCAGTGCCCTAAATTCCTCTCCTTCCTTTTGCTGGAGGTGAAGCAAGGAGTGAAAACTTTACTTCTGTCCTGGCCTGTGGCAATGAGGTGTCCATAAGTGCAGGAGGAGAGAGCTTTGGAGGGCCAAGAACAGGTACTCATGTAGGTGAACTGTGCTTCATGTCTTTGGTTCTGCAGATTCCTGCTCCAAGGAGGAGTTTGTGGCTAGAATGTGACTTTTCTTTCATGATACATCTTCTGAGATGGTAACAGGCTGTCCCAGCGTGAGCCTGCCAGAAACCTGGGTCTCCAGGGCTGAGAGACTCTGGGATAAAATACATAGTGTTGTAAAAAGCATTTGGATATCCCATTCTGGGATTTCTGCTTGCTTTGAAAGCAGTATTCAGTGCCACTCTTGGGAGCTACAGTGTATAGCTGCCATATGAGCTGCCATTTTAATCACACTACTATTATCATGACTACCTGCTGAAATTACCTCATTGCAGACTTTGTGAAGGGCCTGAGCTGCTGTGGGAGAGGGGAATCCAGGCACTTTGGCAGGGGGAAATGGTACCATAATTAAAATAGTAGCTCTGGGAATTTGGATGAATTGTCTCAGATTTTCAGAAGGAAAATTTAATACAAGAAACAAAGTAATTTTGTGAAGATTAGATGAGATAGATGAGTAATTTATGGCTGGAAAAGAAGGAAAGGAAGCAGGGATTCTACCATATCACAAATTAACAATGAAAAAAAAAAAAAGATGTTTTGATGTGTTTGATGGTTTCTAGAAAATTTTATGGTCTCCATTGGTTTTTGTATGTTATTGTTCCAGATCTAGAAAGTTTCCATAGTAGGAAACAATTCATATTTCAGTGGGTTGGGTTGGTAATGAGTAAGAAAAGCAGTACCTTTACTTTGGAAAATATATTCTGAACAAAATAAAATCATAAAAATATTTACCATCGACTAGAAATGCCTTAAATGTATTATCTAACTTACTTGAAAAATATATTTTTAAGGATTTAAAATTCTTATCACTCTTATATGGTGTCTTATTGTGCATGGCTTTTTTAGGATCCTTGCAGCTTGCTATAACTTCCAATCCAAAGTAATAATCTTGGTCAAGTTGTGCTTTTCCTAAAGCCATCTTTAGAAAGAATTTCCATCCTCACATATTGTCCTGTGCTTGAATTGCAGTGCAGCTTTTTTGAGGAACTAAGGTATTACATTAGGAGACACATGTAGAGCACCAGTGAGAAGCTAATTTTCTTTTTCTTGACACTGACTTGTGATTATCTGCTATTGTGTGAAGATCAGGGTTGCTTTGCAGGATGCTTTGCAGATACTATTTTTAGAGTTAAGCTGTCATCTGATCAGTGCTAGTACATGGGTGCTGAAAAAAAAAATGTTAGTCTGTAATGGTGACAAAGAAACACCTCTCGGAGAAGTTTGAAGTAGAAAATGTTAATGGCTTCAAGTAGAGCTTTTGTTTTGTATGAATGGCAGGGGATTTGCAGGTGATCTCTGGACCACAAAACCCAGTAATAGTAGCACAAATGTTTGGAAGCTTCCCATTGGGTACTCTTTGTCAATGAAGTTCACCTGATCACACAGCAACATCCCCACCCCAGGTGAGGGGGAAGTCACCTAGCACCTGAGCTTTGATGCTCAGGTCTCCTGACAGTGTTCCTACACCTCCTGCAGAATGGGCTCACCCTCAAACCCACCAGCACAGCCCCAGCATTAACCCCGTGCTGCTGGGAATAATACAGTTCAGCACACAGGAGGGCTTTGGAATCAGATCCCAAGGAGGTGAAGTCCAAGTGTAGGTCATGAATCAGCACTGTTGGGTCACGAGATGTCTCTGTTCTGAGAGCTTATGAGGCACCCTGCTTCAGGAATATATGGCAAACTGGAGGGGTATGTCAGGGAGCTGAAGAGACTGATCTGTGCCACCTGGCGTGGCAGTGACCAAATGAAGTGGTTAAGTGCACGTGTAGATGGTTAGGCTAATAATAAAATAGGCTAATTTTACATGAACACCAATATATCCTGTCCTCCAGTGAGAGGTGTTATCCTACAGTTCTCCAAACTGATAGCATGTTTTGACAATCTTTTTTTTTCAGTGTAAAGAATGAATATGGGAATTACCAATTGAATACATCTCATGTAACATCAATACTGCAAACTGGTTCAGTACTTGAGAATGCCTTGTGTAATTTAAAGTTTTACTGTTCAGAAGTCTTTTTTATTTTACGAAGAAAGCAGGTTAAAAAAAAGGTATATAATTGTAGCATCCATTTAGAGCTTCAAAAAGGTAGTTGTGAAAATCTAAACTGTCTCCATAGTGTAATCTTTTCCTGTCTCACAGATGTAGTCAACAGAGCAACAAATCAATCTTTTTATGCCATTCTCCATCTCCTTTGCCCTTTACTTCCCCTTCCATTGCCATCAGAGCATGTCTACCCCACTCACCTGTTCTGTAACTGAAGCTGCTTGGCTGCTTTGGCATGTGATGGAAAGGACATCCCGAATGTCACTTCCTTGGCCAGGACTTGCTGCTCACATAACTTTCTCTGACATTTACTGCAGAGACAGGAGGAATTTGAGTAACCATGGAAAACTCATGCACACTCAAGAGCTATTCCTCTTTAAACCTAAAAGTGCACTGTGCTAACTGTCTATTCTCATTCACCCTCCCTCTTCACTTTTCTCTGCAAGCCTGTTACTTTTATGAAGTGGTCAGTTACTTAGATGTCATCCGAGCAAAGTAAAGACATCACTGGGTTTCAAATCTACTGTTGAAACTTATAAAGTTCAAGTAATTTATTTTTTTCCCTGCTATGAGGTCAAATAATAACTGTATCAAGCACTGCTGCAATGAAGTCTCCACAGAAAGGGACAGAATCAAAAGGCAGCAAGGCCATCATCTCAGTCCATCCATAGCTAGCCTGAGATACAAGGATCTGAACAGCAACAGACACAAACGGTAGCTCATTTGTGTTTTGTTTTTGTAAGAGCCAAGCCAGTAACTGGTCCAACGTACCTTACATATAACCAGGTTAGTCTTTTATTTATTAGGCTTATCACTGGCTTTTCCCTAGAAACTGGCTTTTCCCTTTCCTGCTGCAATGTTTTTAGCACTGCTCATCTGAAATGACAGCTCAAATCCCTGAAAGACACATCTTACCCAGATAAGCCACAAACAATTACACAGACTAGATGTGTTATGTCAGAGGCAGAGAAATCACTCATTCCACTTATTTCAACACAATTCCCACCTTTCAGTAGTATAAAAAGAACTTCTTATGTGAAAAGTGTTCTTACCATCTCCAGGATCCAGTGCCTGACCACATCTTAGCAGAAGTGTCAGAATGAGAAGCTTTGCACCAGAGAATTAGTGTTCCAGCATTTCTCCTTGTCTCATGCCAGCATTCCTGAGAGGTCTTATTTGACCCAAGGATCTTCAGTATGAGGCTACACATTCCTAATCTGTCCATTAAAGATCCACAGGCACAAAGATCCCTCTCGACAAGTTTTATAAATATTAACAGCATAGCTGAGAACAGCCTTTGCAAGCTGCAAATCCCATCAGGATTTATCTTCAAGATTAGTGTAAAAATTCACACTAAGCAGTGAAAAATACTTAACTTCTTCAATTTTTGCAAAGAAATGTATGTTTGGTGAGCAATTCAGCATTATGAGACAATCTCTTTTGTTGTATGTTGATAATTTGATTCCTTTAGCTAAAAACTTGTCATATCCTAGCACTCTCATTACCAAATTGTCCTAGTAACCCTCTGGGTGTTAAGTCCATTTCCTAAGTCCATATGTTAAATAAGCTACTTTGGCAACACGAAGAAATGCATATGTATTCCAGCTATAGCATTTGAATTAGATTTTTATTCTGGGTTCAGTCTACTGAATAACTATAATGAATTCTATAACCAGAATGGAGAGAAAGATTTAAAATATTCATATATTGTGATTTATTTATTTTTTCTTTACTTACATAACACAGACTTTAGATCTGGAAGCATTTGGGACACAAAGGTATTATACAGAAAGTTTAGAGAAAAGGTATTTTGTACTATGAAGTATGGATTTCTTAAGGTAACATATCCCACACCTCATCTCAACCTAGTCACACATCACCTGGAAATCACTTTGCTCTGTCAAAAGCCAGTGAACCACTTCACAGAAGATACATTAGTTATGTGTGGAGAACTCCTTGACTATCTGCCTTTCAAGTACGTGTGATCCAGAGTAATGCAACATGTCAAATTTAACTCCAGGATCTCTGGTCATAACAGAAGCTTCTCAGCCCTCTGTGTAGAACAGAATAGTACTGCATGCTTTTGCCTTGCTTTTTATCCAGATGTCTCACACTGAATCCTAGGCTTCTTGTTGCCTTCAATAGAAATAAAATAATCTTCTTTAGTGTTCCTGCCTAGCAGAGCTGCAGGGTGGGATGGCCACTTTGGGGTCTAAAAATTATCGTAGATAAAAGAAAAAGAAATAAAACCAGATGATTGTTTCAGTTGGATGTCTTTGGAATATCTTGCAGTGAATAGCCTAAGATTTTGCTTATAATGTCTGATTGTGATGCCTAGTTTTGTGTTGGGTTCCGGAGGCTGCAGGTTGTATGTGAATGGAATGTATTGCCAAAAATTTAGAATAGATGAAATATTGGGATGCCCATTGAAAAGTTGATATGTTGATATCCTCAGGTTAATAATATTTATTTTTTTTAATAAAAAACCCAGGCCTTTCATCTGTAGCTCTAACTAACCAAGTTCTTCCAGCTCCCCAGGTCCTTTCTCCTCTCCTCCTCACAGTATGAGCTTGAGATTGGGGTGTCCAGTGACTCCAGAGGCAGTCCAGACACAGCTCCTTCTAGAACATGGCTCTCCAGGGCAGGCATGAGGAGGGAATGGACTGTGGGCTGCTAACATGGGATGTCCTGTGCTGTCTGGAAGTCAGGGTTGAGTGTTACTTCTCTCAAATCTGCCATTCAAATGAGAAGGTGAAGGGGTGCAGGATTACTGTTGTGTGTCAGCAGGAACCAAGACTAAATCAAACTGTTTGGAGTGGGAGGAGAGGAGGATACTCCTTGGGAGCAAAGAGCTAGGCAGGCAAAATGCCCTTTTGCCTTAATGAGACTTTACAGTGCCACTTACAATTCTAACATATTTTCTGGAAGTTGTGTTATTCTGGTAATGGTGTGAGATGACACCAAATCATGTGATATTTCTTACCAACTTGGGCTTGATATTTCCAGTCATGCAAAGTGGATAACAATCTTCCACACACAATGTCTGACTATGAGCCTCTTGGAATAGAGGTAGGACAATGGATGTAGTTACTGCCTGATAGGAAAGCACTGTTGGCTGCATTTGCTCTGCAGAAAGCTCTTAGGGCCCAGCCTCTCACTGAGGGACTCACAAAGAAACACTGAAATGAGAAAATACTATGCAGAAAGCTGGTGGAAAAATGACATTTCACAGAAAGCCAGAGTTTCAGAAAGAATTTCTCCTTTCCCTGAATTGCTTTTTGACTTTGTTGCAATGAAGTTAGGAGCCAGGAGAAGTTCTCTGCAGGCAGGACTGCCCAGACTTCACTGCACTTGCACATGGCATTATCACACAATGCACTGTACTCTGAAGCACTGAGTGTGTAACAAGTGTGTGACTGCAGCAGTCTCACAAATCTGCATGAAATGGGACAGGATTCCATCACAATTCTCAGCTTCCATCTCCAAAGGACATAGCTCCTCTTCCAGTTCTTGCTCTTTGAGACTCAAAAAAAAATGTTAAAGAGTATTAATCATCAATTAAAGAACACTTCATTCTGAAATGGATGATGCTCTAATGAGTTTGCCTCAGATTTCTATAGGTGCCACAGGTAATAGCTAATAATGAGCTAAGAGCTCAAGTTCTTTCCAGCAATTTTTTTTTGCTGCATCACCTTCTCATATACAATGTGCCCACATTACTGCATTTTCTCTCTGCTCTGTCTGTCCCTTTTTCCACAGAGGCTCCTCAATAATTTCTTCTTCCTCTCTTTACATCCCCTATCCTGCGTTACCTCACTTTAGTTTCTCCACTGATCAGTGTCATTCTTCTTATCATTCTTCCTCACCCAACCACAACCCGTCCATCACCTGCTCTTTTCTGAATAGAGCATCAGGGACCCTGATCACCTGAGGAAGAGCAGCTAAGTGACCCATTCCCAGTCAGAGGAGACACTGCTGAGTACACACCTGAGCCTGCTCTCCAGGCCATTGACCCACAGGAGGAGGTTTCCTACTGCAGCAGAAGCTAAGCATCTCTGAGTTCTCCCCAGCCTCCCAGGGCTTAGTTGCAGGGGTTATTTGCTTTTTCCTGTTAACTTCATGCTGAGAGGGAGATAAGTAGGTCACTTTGAGAGTACTATGTGAATATCTGGGGCCTGTGATCATTTTCCTAGGTTTATTTTTGGCAAGAGGTTCTGACACCTGAACAAGGGTCATGAGGTTTCATCAACTAATGATCACATTGAAACTCATGGATAAAGAAGAAGGTGCCACACTTCCAGGCTGTGTGATTCCCTTCTATGCTATAATGTTATAAACTTGAGTCTGAAGGTCAAAATGTAAATCTTAAAACCACTGGTTATGAGAATCTGCCTGGCCACAGACTGGAAATCTTTCTATGTACATTATTTTCACTTTGACTGTGATGTGTATCTAATTATTCTCTCTGTCTGCTGACACAGAGCCTGGTGGAGGAGAAGTCATATGCTGGCAGAAAGTGAGGCAGCTACCTGATCTCTTTCTTAAGATGGTTTATTTTCAGCATGCCTGAGTCTCTTCTCCATGGGAAATGTCAGCACGGCAGCATCTTGTCTATTTCACACTGCTGAGCAGGGCATTCTGTGTCCAGGGTCTGCTCTCACTCTGCCTCTTCTCTGACTGCGCTGTGCTCTTTTTCAGCTGCAGTGGAGTCCAGCCCTGCAGAGACAGCAACAGGACTGGGAGAAATTTAGTGGTGGGTGGGATCTGTTTAATTATTCTCATTACATTTAAGAATTTTTGTTTCTTTCAGTAGATCCTTTACCAAGAACTAGCATTCAAATATCTGCCCTTCATGATATACTGTATTTCAGAATGACAGCAAAGTAAATGAAGAAGCTCTTCACACTCTTGTGAGGGGCTAGATGATAAAACACTATGATTTTCGTTCCAGGAGTTTCCTGTCCTATGGAACATGGTTTTTCAAGGACAGGCTGCCTGAAAGCTTTCATTAATCTAATTATTATTATCTAGAACACACACACACACAATTAATTTTTTATTCTTCTTTTTAGAATTTTCATAGTTGGAAAAGACCTCACCACATACAACCATCAATCCCCCAAAAAAGAAAACCAAAAATAACCCCCCAAACCACCTCACCATCCCACTAGAGAATTGAAAAAAAGAAAATTTGATGACATTATAGTTTTCAAATGAAATGTTAAATGTTAAATATGTCTTACTTCTCTTCACACTTAGCAAAAGGTTTTCATTACTGTTCACTCCAGCAGGACTTACTGAATTTACTCTGCCATTCTTCTATTGGCACTGAATTGTTTAATGCCAACCATTGAGCAGATTACTGTTCAACCCTGTTGAACATTTATGTCCTTGATGGACTTGATAAATTAGCAGTCACCTTAATTGTACAACCCAACTTACAGAAAAACAAGTGCACTAGGTGTAGCCTGTAAGGACAGCTCAAAGATGGATGCACTTTTGAAGCACCTTTTTAATTAAAATCAAGGAAAAACCTCTATTTTGCAAACTCTTAGGAATCACTAAATGTGATTTAATACCAATTTCTTGCCATGGTATTTTACACTTTCAATTAAGAAGCAAAGCTTGAGAGAACAAACATCAAAAAGAGCTGTGTTGAAAGTTGAGTTTCCATTTAACAACAGCTTGTTCCTTTTCTTCATATCAAATAATCCAAGCAGCTCAATGCATGTTCAACTTCTAGTGATCATCTTCAATTTAAACCACTAATGGAATTGATTCTTTCTGATTGATTTTTTTGGGGGCTCGGTTGCATGATCCCCTGAAGGCAATGCCTGCTGGCCCCATGCTGGGGAGAACAAGTGACCTGTGTCCTGCTGGAGGGAGGTGCCCCTGCCAGGAGCCCTTGATGCCCTCTCCCCAGAGAGGCAGGACTTCAGATGCACCCCTGTGCTCACCAGTTCCCACTGGCTGGCTCTGGGCTCCTCCTTGGCAGGGTGCTGCCCTGACATATCAGCCCTGACATATCCTCCACTTGGCCCCCAGCAGTGAGCTTGGTATTTGGGCTCCAACAAAATGGTCAGTGTGGTGCTGCAGCTCTCCTTGGGATGGGCTTTACAAGGAGAGAACATTGCTTGATACAACATCACATCTACTGGGCCCTGTTAATAACCAGAATGCCAGTTCTGTGTTCAGATCTGACACAGTTTAAAGCAGATCAAAAAAAGACTTTTAATATATTTCCTCTGGCTGTATTCTGTAAATCAGGAATTTAATCTTTGCCTTCATCTGAAAACATTTCCTTTTTTACAGAGCTGGGCATGGTATGATTTTTAGCCATTCAAATCAGAAGGCATATTTTGACCATAAATAGTGATAAATATATGATAATTAGTAGATGCTTCAATAATTTTCAACTTCTTGCTCATTATTAGGGACATGCAAAATTTCTTTAGATATCTCAACCTTCTGTGAAATGTAATAACTTAAAAATATAATATAGCTTTATATTTATCTTTGCAGTATCTTTATATCCCTTGGCATCTATATTTATCCCAAGATCCTAGAAATTAATTGAAGTGCTCTCTACATGAGCTGTATTTCAAGATTATGTATTACCCTGCAGGAATCTAAGCTACAATGCATTTCTGGTTTTCTGGTTGTTTTGTTGTTGTTCTTTTAATCTAGGTTTTAATCACAATGAGTTGTAGGTTTTTATATACTGTTATTTTTTCAGTAACTTCTTTATAAACTCCCCAACTTCATGTGAAGAAGATAAATGCTACTACACCCATTGTACAGTCTGAATTGTTGTAGCACTGTCTACCAAACAATCTATCTTGGACAGATGAGAATGTCACCCAGAAATGTCAGCATAATCTGAAAATCCTCCATCCAGGTTCTCAGAGTACTTTCAGTGATCAAGATTCCTTCTTTGATTGTGTTGACAAAATATTTATAGTAGACATAGCCACATAATTTGTAAGATATATAAAAAAATCTAGTTATTTCTAGTCAAATCAAACTACAATTATGTCTTTATGTGTGCGAAAGTTTGCTGTTAAGTAAAAAATTATTTGACCAAAGAAAGAGAGAGAGTCAAGAGCATATCTCTAAAATCACCTTGGGACTATTTTGCCCTGCTGTCACCAAAAGTTTGAAGGTAAGCATATAGATTCTGTAGGTTTACAAACACTGAGAAATTTATCTTTATCTTTCCTGTGTCACTGTTTTCCTATTTCTTCTGATGATCAGAATGGAGTGCTTGGTTCTGGTAGCTGGAATTTTCAGTCTGCTTTTCTATGACATCTTATTTCCAACTTAAAATTTCTCTCTGGAATGCTATGGAACATAGGAAGAAAGTTAACAAGTGGTTAATATACTGACTTAGAACCTCTGATGTAATGACAGGCAATACTCTAGGTCATTATTAATCCAATTACTTTGAGGTAATTTTACTATCTTAATTTCCCATTTTTCATATTCATACTTATTTCAGAAAATATTGGACTGAGAATAAGACATCTAAAGTGTGAAAGCAGGTAAATTCACTTCTCAAAAATCATGGCCATGGAAAAGATTTCTTGGAGATTCTCATTTGGAGAAAGCTGCTATTAAGGGCAACAACATGCAGTGATTTGCTAGAGCTTTAGTTTTTCAGTAAAACAATAGTAAAATGGCAAAACTCACAACAATATGATAACGTTGCAAATCTATTATCAATATTAAAAGTTCTACTTTATAGTTAGAAGACTAAAATGATTTAGAATGCTGTCTCATTCTCAAGTGGAATATATGCACTTACGTGTTCAAGTCAAAACCAGCTCTGAGGAGGTGTTACTGAATATGACACTCCAGTTTAAATACCAGAAAGAGAAACATTTTAAAGATTTTATCACTGTCAAAGAACACTGATACCTAACCAATGGAAAGTGGCTTCTTTTATCTTCAGATTCTCCTGCTGGTATGTCTTTGGCAAAAGGCAATGACGACCTTTCTGGATGCTGAGCTGGCAGCCTTTGGGGAAGTGGCTCCTCATCTCAAAAAGTCAGAGAAGGAGAGAATTGAGGCCCAGAACAAGCCTTTAGATGCCAAGTCATCTGTCTTCATGGTACATCCTAAAGAACCCTTTGTGAAAGTGACAATCAGGAGCAGGGAATCATGAAAGGTCAGCGTCAAGTCTGAAGCTGGAGAGGTGAGGAAAATATGAGGCTTGAGAACATAATTTAATGCCCATGCTGGAGATACTTTTGCTTCACCTCTAAGCACCTTGAATTCAGTGATGAACAAATGCAGCTCCTGCCCATTACTGAATGGAGGTTTATGATACCTTTATTTTTTCATGGAAGAAGTGCCACACCCATGAGAAACTCCATTACATTAACCCAGTGTGTAGGACATTCTCTCTGTGAAACAAAGGATCAGGAAAGAAGGAATGAGGAGTTGTGGATGCTTTGGTAACACACCATCTCATTTCTTCTATAGCTCCAATTTCCCAGCATCAAGTCCACCTTGCTACACACTGCCCTGAAGCTAGAGCTGCCATGTCACATGATTCACGCTGATCCCCACAGGCATGCTCTGCTAATCCAGACAGCATGGTTGATAACAACACCAGCATCCTGAAAATCCCACAGGGGCTGCTTTTTCAAAGTATCTTTGCTTGTTTCCTTTAATAGCAGTCACCTTTCAGGGTATGTTTTGCTCCATCATGCCAACCACAGCCCACACATCTGCAGCTGCTTTGTGTTAACTTCCATCGTGTGTACCTGGGGACTAAGGAATCAATGCTGAGCTATTATTGGACAGATGTTAATATCTGTGATGGGCATGGAAATTCCAAATAGATCTCCACTGAAACTCCACTGCAGCTTCTTCTTCAAGAGGTGGTCAGCACAGAGTTTCATGCTGTGGATTTGTATCTGCTGCTAGCATATGACCAGAGAAAAACTCCTCCAACACCTTCCAGATATATGCAAGGTTAGGTAGTACAGTGTTGTGTGCACAGGGTGGTCAAGGTTCTTCTGCAGCCTGAGCCATCAGATGCAATCTTCTGTGTCTTCCTTTCATGAAGCTACTGTCTGCAGTTTTCAGGGTTCTCCTTTACATACCTACTGGTCTTCTCATCTCATTCAGTTTTTGTTTGTTTTTTTTTAATATTTGTCCTTCTAAATCTGAATGGAAGTCAGCTCATTACCTCTCCTTGACTCTGCCCACAGTCAGTGAGGCTCACATTTCGTATACAGGAATTCTACTGGAATTATGGTCTGAGTGTTGTCCACCGAGTTCTTTCAATATAAATAACCAAAATGCCAGTGGCCATGAGAACTGGCAGAACAGCAGCTCAAGTGACTGTGCCCTTTTCCAAGAACTAGGTCAGTCACTCTCCAGAATTACTGTCAAATTCCCCCTTTCTCAGTGTTATCAACACTGCACGCTGAGATTGGCTACCATCTCCAGTGCTCTGATCTGGGCAGCATTGTGTTGATAGCTTTTGTGATGGGATGGGAGTGCGGGACTGAGGATGTATCAGAGTGCAGAAGATCTTGGGCTGTATGCTGTGCATATGATTGTGTGTAGAGTTGTGTTTACTTGAAGTTGCAAGTAGTGAAGGAGTGTAGTATTAGTATAAGGAATAAAAGGAGATACTGGGGCTGGGGCCTCTCTTGTTTCCTGATGTGATTGGTGACATTGCTTGAAATATGTTGAAAATGGGTAAATTTGTGAGGAACAGGCTTAAACTGTTTAGAAATTCACTTTGCATTTTTGGCTCTGTCATGTTCTTAAAAGTCTGTAGTAAAGGTACAATTAAAACTTAGTTAATTACTTTAGTGCTAATCAGTAAATTCTATTACACATTTGTACTTCCTCAGCTCTGTACCTAACGCATTTTTGTGTGTACCCTATCCTCAAGAGGAATGTTTAGAAAAAAAGTATGTAATAGTCTTGGGCTGCATCTCAGTTCCCTATAATGTCATAGATAAGATTTGGGCTGTATGTGGATATTTTGGACATTTTGTTTCTCTCATTTCACATATTACATGACTATAAGACTTAAATTCATATAAGAAGGTTTTATTTTTTCTATGCCCAGTTTAAGTACTGCCTTAATGCCTTTCTTCATTAGCCTCAGAACATCATGTGGAAAACATTAATGTTATCTGCACAATGCAACTGGAAGTTGTGTTGCAGGCACGCAATAAATATCTGCCTTGAGTCCAGGAGGAAATCGTTGGAAATGCAGCAATAGAATCCAAGTTGCACATCCACGTTCTCCAAGTGCCTTGACTAATTGAGGTTCTCTCCTTCAATCTCTTGTCAAATTATTTATAGTCAATACATTCACATCATTGGTAAGATACAAAATATTTCTAAATATATCTGGTCAAACTGAATGACAATTATGCCCTTACTTAAGTTTGCCAGACAATGCTTTGCCAAAGAATGTTTGCCAGAAAATGTTCTGACTGAAGAAAGAGAAGGAATTCAAAGCATCTGCCAAACAGACTCTATAAAAGTGTCTTTGCACAGCTCTGTCCTGTCTTCAAGACAAGGTTCAAGGTAAGTGTGCTGGGTCCAGTCATCTGTTGAAGTCAGGGAATCCCCTTTATTGCATATTATTCCGTATAATCTTCCTTCCAAAACGAGTTCCATCTGATTTCAAGGCATCTTGCATTCTCTACCTATAAATTCTTTTGAACTTTCATAAGAATAAAAAGGTTCTTTTAACATAATTCATGTTCTCAAATATGACAGCATACAATCTCTACAATCTGTAAGCCATCTATAGCCTGTGTGGTATCATAATAAACAAAAAATGGCAACTTTTAAAAGGCTGTTTTGTGCTAGTCCACCATAATAGCAAGATTTTTCTCCTCTGAAAAATGAAGCAGGAGGAAGGGTAGCTAGGAGTTCTGGTATGTGCTTGAATTTAAACCATTGAAAAAGGTCTCTTTGCAAGCAAGAGACGTTAATGATCAAATGATGTTGTATTTCTTTTCTCCCACAGGGTTCTCTGCTGCCTGAGCCTCCTGTGCAAGCGCAGCCATGTCCGCACCGGACGCTGAGATGGCCGCCTTTGGGGAGGCCGCTCCTTACCTCCGAAAATCAGAGAAGGAGAGAATCGAGGCCCAGAACAAGCCTTTCGATGCCAAGTCATCTGTCTTCGTGGTGCATGCAAAGGAATCCTTTGTGAAAGGGACAATCCAGAGCAGGGAATCGGGGAAGGTCACTGTCAAGTCTGAAGCAGGAGAAGTGAGTAATTAAGGCTTAAAAATGTGATGTAATTCCCAGTCTCAGCACTTAGCTGACTTGCATGAATCTCTTTCTTCACCTGACAGACCCTCACTGTGAAGGATGATCAAATCTTCTCCATGAACCCTCCCAAGTATGATAAAATCGAGGACATGGCCATGATGACCCACCTGCATGAACCCGCTGTGCTGTACAACCTCAAAGAGCGTTATGCAGCCTGGATGATCTACGTAAGTAGCAGCAGCAGCTTCCCTTGGGGGGCTGGCAGGAGCTGCTGTGCCAGGCTCAGTGGAAGCCAAGGTGCTGTCTCCCTTCCTCACAGACCTACTCGGGTCTCTTCTGCGTCACTGTCAACCCCTACAAGTGGCTGCCAGTGTACAACCCAGAGGTGGTGTTGGCCTACCGAGGCAAGAAACGCCAGGAGGCCCCTCCACACATCTTCTCCATCTCTGACAATGCCTATCAGTTCATGTTGACTGGTGAGTGCATGGGTTTTTTACAAGTTATTTGTCTGTGAACACTCCTAGAAAAGTCTTTTCACTGCAAAATACTTCACTTTAATGGTGTTGAGAGGGTGGCTGCCCTCTCAGCAATGCAAATATTTTCTTTACTTGAGACCATGCTTCTAACAAGCAATATTAAAATTTACTGTCCAAGACATTTGGAAGAATATGGTTTAATGTTGAATACATTCTCAGTTTTTCCTTCAAAGAAATCTGGTTAAACCTTTGAACTTCTTGGATTTTCCTTAGTTGAGAGATTGTTCTTTGAAAGATTTGCACTGCAGGGCTGGAAGTCACTAGGGTGAAGTTCTGTAAATATGATTGGATATGAAAGGCAAGCAGATTCAACATGTTCATATCATTGTCCTTAAAAAGGACATACCAGTAAGGTTGCTTTTTGCAAGAGGCAAACTGACAGCCATTTACACAAAGGGCATGTGCATATAAGTGACTTACCAAGAAAAAAATAAAGATGCTTTTTTTTTTTTTACAGTAAAGTTCTACCTTACAAAACTGCAGTTGTTTTTTTGTTGTTTTTTTTTTTTGTTTGTTTTATCAAAGGAGAACCTCTCAATGTGACGTATTTGAATTAAACAATGATCTTTAATCCAGTTGACAAAATTTCTATTCTTACTGTAACATTTATGCTTACATTCATCGCCATCTAAACAAAGAAGGTTCAAATACAATTAAGAAAAAGGAAGACATGCTAAAAATAGGGATTTATTTTTTTTCAGTTTTCATAGTTAGCAGTGAAGTTGCACCTGGGATATATTCTGGGAATTCTGTTCAACATTCTTTGATCTGGAAATGATGCCAAGATTTCTGATTTGGCCAAGTCCTTCAAGCCAGTAAAGATGAAGTCTAACAGGAAATAGTTTAAAAGAAATAGTTTTATCCAGGCTATTGACAATAGATATTAATAAACTCTTTGTTTCTGCTCTCCCTCAGATCGTGAGAACCAGTCGATCCTGATCACGTATGTACAGGCCCTGCTCGGGTCCCTGGGGGGCTCCTGGTGCCAGGGAACCTCCTGCCTGACCACACGCTCTCTGCTTCTCTCTTTGGCTTGACAGTGGAGAATCCGGTGCAGGGAAGACTGTGAACACCAAGCGTGTCATCCAGTACTTTGCAACCATTGCAGCCAGCGGGGAGAAGAAGAAGGAAGAGCCTGGCAAAATGCAGGTAAATTGATAGCTGCTGGTTTGAATCAGTGCTTTCCTCTGTTCCTCATGTGCTCCTTGGAAAGGATAACCATCAGTAATTCTTGTCCTTCAGGGGACGCTTGAGGATCAAATCATCAGCGCCAACCCGCTGCTGGAGGCCTTTGGAAATGCCAAGACCGTGAGGAACGACAACTCCTCACGCTTTGTAAGTTGTTGCTGGGAACAAAACTCTCCCTCTCATTATGAGAAAAGTGATGGTTGTAACAGTAAACCACATAAAGGAGCCACCACAAGGTCTCACCCAAGCTGAATTGCTGCTGCTTCCCCTTAACAGGGCAAATTCATCAGAATCCACTTTGGTGCCACAGGCAAACTGGCTTCTGCTGACATTGAAACCTGTAAGACACTCTCCTGCCCTGATCCCATTCATTGCTGAATTCCTACCTGCATTTGTCTTCTTGTGCCTAACTCTTTTTACCTTCCTTGACAGATCTGCTGGAAAAGTCCAGAGTCACTTTCCAGCTCCCGGCAGAAAGAAGCTACCACATATTTTATCAGATCATGTCCAACAAGAAGCCAGAGCTGATTGGTAGGAAAGACCTTGATGACTTTTCGAGGATGTCTGCTGAGCCTCTGTTATCTGATTGGCAAAACTAAGCCTATGCCTTGTTTTTTCCCACTTTCAGACATGCTTCTCATAACAACAAACCCTTTTGATTTCCACTATGTGAGTCAAGGTGAGGTCACTGTTCCCAGCATTGATGACCAGGAGGAGCTGATGGCCACAGATGTAAGTAACACAACAAAAAGATACCTAGGTTACATGCCTTGAAAGTGACATAAGTGACCTACTAAGGACACATATTTCAATTCCTTGTTGTGGTGACAGAGTGCCATTGACATCCTGGGCTTCAGTGCTGATGAGAAGACAGCCATCTACAAGCTGACAGGGGCTGTCATGCACTATGGGAACCTGAAGTTCAAGCAGAAGCAACGTGAGGAGCAGGCAGAGCCAGATGGCACAGAAGGTATCGGCAAATTCAGCCACTGACTTGTTTATAGAACCTCTCTGGAGAGATGGTGTGTTAGCCCCCAGTGATGATCTTCTGCTGCCCTGGGTCTTCACATAAAGCTCAAGGGAAAGCATCTGTGTTCATTGTCCATCTAATTGTAGAAGTGCTTCCCTGACCATGGGAAATAGCATTAGTTTAGCCAATGCTTACTCCCCAAACACACAGACGTGGCAACTTCACCTTTACCACAGGATCTTTCTCTCTTGCTGTAAAGTCTTCCACCACAAAGTCACCAGGACGTGCAGTCATTGGTGAAATAAATCCTGCATTCTTGGCTGTACAGAAATCCACTTTCCACAGAAAGGGAATGTTGTTAAAAACAATAGAGTGTTTTGTTCACTTAGTCAGAGTTTTGTTCACTTAGTCAGAGGGAGTAAGAAGGAAGATAAGGGATACATATCACGTGTGATCATGTCCTTGCTCAATATATACTTGCTTTGTTCAAAATGTACTTGCTTTGCCAAATCACGTATGATTATGTCCTTGCTCAATATATACTTGCTTTGCTCAAAATGTACTTGCTTTGCTAAAAAGTTGCAATTTAGGAAGCTAAGCAAATCTACAAC
>VYZU01090586.1:0-17091 GCA_013401355.1 Ceyx cyanopectus | reverse complement strand
TTCCTGGGGTGGGGGAGGGAGGAAAGTGAGGAGCTTCGGCCACCAAAGTCATGATGTAACCTGGTTGTTGCTTGGTTGGGAGAAATATGCAAAGGATCTTGCTCTTCCCATGCCAGGGAAGGAAATTGAGACCATTGCATTACTCCTAAATGTTGGGAGATGGGACGCTGGTACCCAAGTCATTTGGAGACCTGTGTAGAGTGTTTCCACTAAGTAGAATCTCCCAGCTGGACATCTCTGGAGTATGAGCTCATTTTTTCGTTTCAAGTCCCGTGATATGGAGTGTTTTTCCTTAAAGCTTCAGACTCTGGAGTCATGAAATCTAATATCAACAACAGTGTTCTCATGAACAAAGCTCCTTGCTGTGCTATGCAAGCTGCTGAGAAGAAACTGGAAATGGGAGGATCTCAAGGATTAAAAAAGAAAAATCCAGTTGGTGAATGGAGACTTTAAGATTCATTATTATTTAGGAGTGTCATGACTTTCAGGAAACATTACTGAATTCTTCTATCTAGGAGAAAAGTGGAAGATCACAAAGTTGTTGTCCAACTGTCGCTCTGCCCTCACTTCCTAACTGTATACTCCTCCAACCATCCTTCTTGGTAGAAAATCTTTTTTATTTCAATACAGCATTAAAACCCATATCTGAAAAATGAGAGAGCATTCACATAACCTGGTGCTTGCTTTCTATCTTTTGGAAGGTCTATGGCTCCTGAGCATGGGTCTCTTTTGGCTTCCAAAATTGCCCAAGGAATAGAGATACACCTTGTGGGAATGTTTACCCCCTACTCAACTCTCCCTGCAGAAGGCCTGTACCTGTATTACTGTCCTCATGGTTTCTGTAACTTCTTCACCATATGGAGACATCCCTTGTTCTTTCTGCTTGGAGGGAAACATGGGAAGGGTTTGGAGCACTGTTAGCTACAAGCAAGTCCACCTGCAGGGTTGCAGAGTTCATTTTTTTTAAACACACATTCAATTCTGAAGGCTCAGAAGGTGACATAGTCCTAAACCACAATCCCTCTACTTTTACTTACTGGAGTTTTATTTAACTCTGCAGTAAGAGGAGAGACTTTCACATCCTTTAAAATTTCTGCCCAAAGTCAGCTGACATATTAATGTTCATTATCTGATTAATTTTGGTAACTGTAGCTAGAAGCACTTCTTTTTTTTTTCCCCCATTGTGGGTTTGGTGTGAAGTTATTGACTCAAACCCCCAGCACTACACAGATGGGCACATATAAATACAGGCTTGAATTAATCTCTGGTGGAAATTTTCCACTAAAGTTAACACAGATGCCCAAGGGATGAATTTGGGACACTATCTGCATTATGGGCTAATTTTCCTTTTGCACTTCTCTCCTCCTCATATATTTTATGTGTCTAAAAATAATCTTCCAGGAGGGAGAAATGACACTATGACTTCTCATAAACAAAGTACCGAAAGGAGGTGACAAATGAATGGTGCAGCCTTTCCTATCTACTAGAACTAAATTTAATGTTCCCTGCATTGCTTTGCTACGTTTAGTCTTAATACCCCTATGCTCAATATTTTTCCTGCTTCCCCTCACTGCATTTGCAGGCTGTGCTTTCCTTCCATGCCACACCTGAACTGCCTTGGTTTGGGTCAGCAAATCTTCTCCACCACCTCATGAAAATCCTCTTCCCACTTCTCTCCGTCTCTTTGACTACATCTCTGACCTTTCCTAGCCTCATTTTTCACCTTCTCAGCAACCTCTCAGCCCTCACTGGCTGCATTTTTCATCTGCTTTGGCATGAAAACATGGCTCCAATTAGTTGGAAAGGTGGTATGGAAAGAGAGAGGCGGAGGGGCAGCTGGTTCATCTGAAGTGGGAAGCAAAGCACTTATTTATCTCTCTGGGCACCTCTTCTGCCCAGGAGATCTGGTGGCTTTCATGGTTGTCTGCTCTGGAGCTAGGGAGAAGGAGGGAAGAGCTTTTTCCTACTTTTTGCAAATAAATTAAACCAGAACCTGAACTATGCATCATGTGAGTTTTAGGCATGGACCATAGCTGGTACTATCCAACAGGTTTCTCCCAGCACAGTGGGAATCCACTGGTTCTGTGGTCAAAGCAGCACCCTGGGAAGGATGTAGCAATGGGCCACTTGCAATCTCCCACTCGCTCTTGAGATTTCACAGAAACAAGCTGAGCAAAACCATGTGTTACAAGGAACCACTGGAACGATTTTAAGCAAGCAAAGATATGCAGGAGCAGGAGTCCTGGCAAGTCTTTATTCAGTTCCCCATGGAAGGGAAGAAAAATATGAGCATGTATATCCCATTTGACTGTACCCAGGCCAATCTCTAGGTAGAGTTTAGCCGTTGTCCGGCTTTTCCAAACCTTCAGCCCCACATCTGGTCAGCTGGCCCCTTCCTGCAGCCAAATGTCAGGGTCTTCCTTTCAAGGGACGTTGGCCAATCTGCATACAATCGGCACTGAGGGTTGAAGCTGAGGTCACCATTGAAATTGTGTGTTTCCAAGAGTTGTTTGATCAAACAGAATTTACAGACCAGGACAGTTATTGACAGGGCTGACAAAAGTGATGCTCCAATGATTTACAGTCCAGGTGTGTTGTCAGAGCAAGGTATTTACCTGAGATCCCAAGAACTGTTAAAATTTAAACCCTGGAGGCCTTCTCTGGCTTTTCTGCAGTGTCTTGAAGGGTCACACCTCCTGGACCATTTGAAATCACCATCCAAATAAGGAAGAGTTTAAGAACTTCCAGGGGAAATAAGAGCAGATACAGTGATTTTAAATGGTTTTAATGGATATAAAATTGGAGAGGTGAACTGATATAAGATGCCCTTTCCCTTATCCCAAATATATGATTCTCCTCAATAAACCTCTTTGAATATATATACACATTAGTCAGGATTATCTCTGTATGTCTAGCGGGCTAAGAATATGGATCCTGGAGACGTCAGCAGGAGGATTCATTAGAGGAGACAGCAAGTGCTTAGAAATGGGAAATGTATTCTCTTATAAACACAGCCTGCACTGGGGTTGACCTTAAGACTGAACAGAATTGGCTGGAGAAACAGGGAAGGCAGGGAAGGAAAACAATATTCATACTCAATTGTCTCGACTTTTTTTGCAACAAAACTCATTATCAAGGCTTCTGTAACTTCTCTCTCTGTTCCAAAGGAAGGGTGCTCTCACTCTGAGAACCAAGACTGCTGAAAAGAAAATATCACACAAGCCCAAGCTTACTCTTTCCCGGTGAGACAGATACTGTAGGTTTTGGGGGTACACAATGTCACTCCAGGACTGATTCCCCCTCTGCTGATGTGCTGGAACTTCCATGTGACCAAAGCACCACACATTTATCATCCAGAAAACTGGTTCATTTGGTATTGTCTCTTAAATCTTACTGGCCATTTCAGCTCTACAGTATCAGAATTCTTGTATTTGGATGAATTCTTGCATTTGAAGTGAAAAGATGCTGGGGAATGTTTAGGCTCCTCTGTGCGTGCATGGGCACACACGCCTACTGCCAGGTTCTCTTTGTTACTGCCTCGCCTCATTTGCTCATGGGCAAATTGAAAGGAGCTAGCACAGAGTATGAAAGGAACTCAGCAAGCCAACATTGACTCCTACCTCATATCTATTAGCTGTAAATTACTTTAACATGAGTGACATCACACTTGACTCTTGGTAAAACAGTGTTAAGTTAGTGGGTAATAAAACAGCTTGACACTAATGATGGGTTCTGTGTGATAAATTACTGTCAGTGATCAGATAAGGGTTCTTGAGACTAACCTTGAACTAAATCTGTTTTGTTGCTACATCTTGTGTGCAGTGTTCCACTTCTTACCACGGGGATTAAGGGCTCAGAGCCCAATCCTGCCCCGTGCTCAGAGGCGAAAGGGCTGCTCTTGTGCAGGAGTATTTCCAGAAGCAGCTTCCAGGCATCAGGCTGCTCCCATGAGTGGAGCAAGGAGGGTTTGGCCCTAACCTTGAGAGCAGCCATACAGTGACAGTCCTCATGGCCAGTCTTTCAGAATCAGGAACAGTTTCCAGCAGTGAAGTGACTTCAGTATTCAAAACTTTGATATTTTCCATTAAAAAAAAAAAAAAAAGCAAAAAAAAAAAGCAGCATTACACAACTAAGGGGTGGATCCTGGAAGTTGCATTTTTTTGTGTGTTTGAGATGATGGATTTTGTTATTGCATGATATATTTAACCTATGCATTACATCTATCCTACAAACTATAGATGTCAATGACCTCACTAAGAACAGAGGATGTTCAGCAGCTGGCAGGATCAGGCCCTCATTCAAAGAACTTGTTTTACTTGCAAAACTTTGCGAGAAAGCTTTATACCCAAGAGCTGGGAGCTGGCCAAAGTCAATGTAACGCATGGGATTTTGAATATTTTTTGCATGTATTTTCTTTGGAATTCTACCAGGGTGCTGCTTAGAAAAGGCTTCACAAATTGTTTTACATTGTTAATATTATTTGAGGCTCTGTTTTCATTTATCATTCAGGTAACATGCTTGTGAGTTTTTTATATTTTTTTTATTTTGCTTCTTGTATAAACCATTGTATTAAGACATTTACCATCGTTCAATTTCATCCCTATTCACTGTTGTCCTTGCCTGTTTATTATGACTGGACTAATCCTGGCATACATGTTTGTTATAAATGGCTTCAAGGAAGAGAAGTTTCACAGTGTTCATCTAGATACCTCATTCATCTATGATTATGACAGACCTCATATTAAGATGCACTGGTTTTAATGCAAGTTGTAAGTTATCATTCTGGAAGGTCTATAGTGAGGGAAGAGCCTTGAGAGGATGACTGCAGAACAACAGAGAGAAAAGAGTGGGGAAAATAGCTAGATATGCCTGGGTCTCTCAAGGAGCAGGGATTCATGAACCATGGACACTACATCAATTAACACGCTCCTGCTCTCAGTTATTTGCTAAAATGTAAAATATCTATTGGTGCATGCAACTGAGCAGTCAAGAGCCTGAAGACACCAGTTAAATCAATTTATGAATCAATCCCTATATTGATATAAGGTTAATACACTGTTTACACTGAGAGTGTGGTTAGTTCTCCACAAAGGGCAGCCTTGAGGATGGAGATAAGGATGGGGCTCTGGCTATGCCCATGGTCCCTGTGCTCAGGGCAGGTGGCACAAGAACTAGGCTGCTGGAGTTGTTACAGGCGTTCCTGCAAAACATCTCCAATGAAGAAAATTCCATTTTGTTCCATGCACGTTTTCCATTAAATCCCATTTTTCTCAGAATTTTCTTGGCTCTTCAGTTCTATTTGAAAGGAGTGGGCCTTTTTCTGCATGATTCAATGCAAAAATAATTTTTCTTGGCTTTTTGTTTGTTTGTTCATTTGTGTTCCTATCCCATATCTTGATTCCCTCTGGAAAAAAAAAAAAAAAAAAAGGTAAAGAAAGAGAAGGAAAATAACACTTCTGTTTAGAAAGAAAGGGAGGAGTCTGTGTGGGAGATGTCAAATGAAGCAGAAAATCCCTGGACTTTCTCCAGAAACCCCCATCCACTTGAGCTGTGGATGTGATCAGTTTATCAAATCACCCTGTGGTACATCACTGAGAGAGCAGAGTTATCCCTCCAGCAGTAAAAGTTTTTTAAACCATTCCCTTGGTTTATATGATGGAGGTGAGATTCTCATCAGCATTGCAGCTCCTGTATGCAAAGCAAAAAGGCAGAAGGGGAGATACGGGGGGGGGGGGCTGACACCTCCCAACATGGCCTGATGGAGGCAGGAGGAGAGCTGGTTGTGATGGCAATGGGGATGCTGGGGCTGCCGCTGCTCACTGACACGCTGTTGGAGATGCATCCCTGATCCCTCCTGCTGCCCCTCACAGCCCCAAACACCCAAAAACTCACCTGTGCCCAAACCCTTCCTGTCCCCTCCACTGCCATCTTCTTCTGGACCAGACACTGAACTGGGGGGAGAAGCCTGGAGCCCTCCTGACCAGTGATGAGTTTGCTCTCATCATCACTGAGGACCTGCTTGCAGCTCTTCCACCCTGTCACAGCTCAGTGACCCCAGGTTGCCACAGTGCAGATCCAGGGGCACTGGAGACATAAAATCTGAAGCAGGAACTGGTCTGTGCCCCAGATTTCCCCACAGCCCCTGCGAGCCCCGCTTTGGGAGGGGAAGCAACACACCAGCAACATTTGGGCAAGATCTGCAGGCACAGCCAGAGCTGAGGAATTCCTTCTTTCTTCCACCCTTTGATTTGCTGAGAGCGACTGGGGGCACAGATTCTACATCTCTACTTCCAACAAACCAGCCCACAAATGTGTCACACACGTGCTCACAAACATGTCCAGGCTTAAGCTCTTTTGTCTTCAACGTGTCCCCCCCTTCTTTTTTTTTCCTCTTCTTTCTCTTCCTTCCCCTTACCAGACATAACGTAGCCCAACCGACCAGAGAGACACCGTGACTACCATGATGTAGGAAAGAAACAATCTCTGGCTGGAGCTGCGGGCTCCGAGCAGCTTATCCGACAGATGCGTGAGCAGGAAATGCAATATCATGTCCAATTTCTCATACCTTATTCATGACTGTTGCAATCTCAGAACACATGTAGCCCAGTGATGTGTGGTGCTCAATGCTTTTGGTGTGAGGCTTTTTTCTCTTCTCTTGCTCCAAAACAGGCGCTTCTGCTGGGAGAGGAAAGGGATCCCCAGAGGTGGTGGTTTGGCCGAGCTGAGAAATGAGAATACCCGTGGGCTTATGTAAAACAGCCCAGGCACTGAGGATGGAAATGTGCCCGCATTTGTTTTGCTAATTAACCTTAGCTTGGGCCCATGGGGACTTGTTTTGGAGGGGTAAGTGAGATGAGATGGACCAGAGCCTAAACGGCTCTCTCCTGCTCTGTGTAGCTGCCTCTGGGACCCAGAGGTTTTTTGACTTATTCTTTTGGACCCAGATCTGCTCTCCTTTCCCCAGAACCACCCTGAGCCCATCAAGCAGCGAAAACACTTGATATCATGAGTTCTTCAGACACGAGCAGGACTTCCTCTGCCTGATATCCTAACATCCTTCCAGGAAGCCTTAGCCAAAAACCAGAGTGAAGATGAGGGCGCAGATTCTCAGACAGCATCACAGCACTTCAGTGCTCCCAGACTCGTGCAAGGAAAAGGATATTTATCCTAATCTTCTGTGTGCCAGGAACTTCAGCCAAGGTACCCAAGCTACCTCCTGCACAAGCTGTTCTTCTGCTCTGCAGGAGCATTTCAAAGAGCAGTGAAAAGCTTTCATTTTATTGGGGTCCATAATCTGGATGAGGCAGCTCTTTAAGGAAGGAATTGGGACCATTTTCTATGTTGGGATCCTAAGGTCAAGTACCCTTTGAGGTCAGCTCCATATCTCCCTGACCTCTCTAATACCTAGTTTCAGTAAAACCCCTTGTATTACTCTACTAACTCTTGTTTTTCCTTATTATACCGTGCCATAAAAAAACCCCAAACCTGATTGACAGCCTGATCTGGACAGAACTCCTCTGGCAGCAAGGGTGGGAGAGTAAGGATTGTGCCCCAAAACACAGCCCTGAGCAAGGTAACAATAATATAAGCATTGAGAACTCAGGAAAGATGAGTTCAAAGTTCTAGAAAAGTCCCACCTGGGTGTGTTTGTGTGGAAACACCTATTTCTGAATGTCAGCTGCACTTACATAAGAAAAATGTAGCAAAAATCAGCCTTGTCCATTAGTTCAAAAACCTAATTTCTGCAGTTTAACCCAAGCAGTGAGGTTTTCCCAAGTAGTGCTCATTGTGCTTAAAAAGGTGCTCACAAATTTAATAATAATTATTACAAAGTTTCCACATTCTTGCCTGGATTTCAGGGCTTTCCTCTAAGCTGCCCGGCCATACTGTAAAAGTTGGTAATAAATATCTGACTTTGGTATAATAAAAGTAATGTTTATATTCTTGACAGAATGCATTTGTGAACTTACAGTCATTAGAGATGTAAACTGAAGGCAAGAAGATAACCTCTCTCCCAAATGTTCTATTTATTTCTGTAAAGTAATTTGTATGATTTATCTTATAGACGAAGGTTTATGGTTCACTTTGAACTCCAGGTTCTTAACTCAGCAATTGCCTGTTTGGGCTGAAGCGTATAAGTGATGGCATGACCCAAAGTGCTAGATGAAAGGAAAAAGACGAAAACAAGGCAGGCTTCTGGGATTTTAACCATCATTTCTATATTCCATTGACATGTCTGGGTTAAATATTTTCCTTGAGAGGCCAATATGATCGTTCTGTCTGTGTGCCATATCTCCCAGTGACACGGGCATCTTCAATGAGGCATGCCAGGATGCATCCAACGGGGAATGTGAGGAGGTCAAATGCTGGTTTTAGTCATAACTCCCAGTTTACACATACTCACAAGCATCTATTTCGTGATTCATAAAAGAAGTATTTGATGTGGGTCTGTGTACCACTGCTGTACTGGGCTGGAAAGCCCACACGTTCTTTAAACAGGCTTCTAAGTTATTTTTTTGCAAGAGATAACATTTAATACTGAAAAGACTCAACCTTCCATGACATTGCAAAGTCAAGAAAGAAGTTGAGAGATGTGACCTGCCCCATTTATCCTGTGCCAACCAGCAAAAGCTGTTAAGGAAACAGGAAGGCTCCTTAACACTCAGGTTTTTTTCAGGCGGACACTCCTGTGTCTCTAAATCCAGAGCAGTGCTGGGGGATCTGCAAAGCTCAGCACAGAGCTGAAGAAATTGAGTATTCCTCAAGTTTCTCTTTGGTTTTGTATTTTGTCACCTTTTTATGAGTAATGTCTCATTCTGACACCTTATAAACAGGCAGTTGAGTGCGTTTTGCTAAAATATTGAAGGTTGGTTTCACTCTGCCCCACCCCTGAGTGTGTGTCTTTGGGTCGTTAGGAAGAAATGCTGGAGACAGTGTAGGAGCTGGTTCCCACCCTGCTGTGGGTGCTAAGAGATGCTCCCAGGGAAATGTTGCTTGCACTTGGCCCTGATTTTAACAGATGTAGTTAAACACTGCTCACTTCTCAGCATCTCTGCTAGTGCCATCAGAAGCAATGAACCAGTTTCTCCATCACTTATCCTGGCAAAAATGCCAGAGACTCCATTGTGTGACATGACATGTATCAGTTTTCTTTGAATAGGTGAGAAAATCTGGAGTAGGAGGAAAATGATCCCTCTTTAACAGACCTGGCTGGAAGGTGGAGTTTATATTCTGTAGGAAACTTGAAGTATCCAAACTATTTTTCATTCCAAATCAGTGTCAAAAAGTCACCTCCCCTCCAAAAACAGCTCGTAAACTGAAAAGTTGGAACATTTTCCATTGAGAAACATCTGAACAGGTCAATAATAGAAAAATTTATGAAATATATACATGTACATGATATACATATGAAATATATATTGGAATAAAACCAGGAAAGTCAAACCATTCATTTTGTTGCATTCCTCCTGTATATTTTCAGAGCAATGGGTTATCTCTGTGTTTTCAAGATGCCGAAGAACAAGCACAGATGATTTTAGGCAGATTATTATGCTTTGAAAAATGACTGTGTGAACTTTTAATTGTTCTGGGCAGCTCCAGCCTAGGACAGTGAGATGGCTCCGAGAGCTATCAGTGGATTTAGGAGCTATTTATAAAAGGGGCTGGCTTAGTGTGCATGGCAAGAGCTCAGTCACCAAACACACCCAGGGTGCAAGGACAACACCCTCCTCTCCAGATCTCTGCCATTAGTACAGTTTAGCACCAACACTTCTTTAGTTATTCTTTTTTTCTGGTGGCACTGGAGGATAATTCAGGTCCTTAGGTGTTAAAACACCTGCAGAAATCCCTCCTGAAAGCTGTGGGATTTGGCCTCGGGGTCTCACCCAGATTAGCAGGAAAAGATGCTCTTTGTTCCGAAGGGGGAGCAAAGCTGGAAGTTATTGAAGCTGTTTAATCTCCGGGCTAATCATTTGCATACACAATTACCTGCCCTCCTCGGCACTTCTGCTATCTGGCCCAGCTGAACACAATTTCCGAGAGCAAGGAAGAGTTGCGTGCTAAGAGCTGGCTACATTTTGGTGCATTTAGTTATCAATATGTGGAATTCTGTCCAGTCCTGGATGTGAAAAATCCGTATCTTATCTGGCCTCTGCCAGGTCAACATTACTCACAATTCAGACACCATTTACCCTGCAGGGCTGAGACCCGTGTGATGCCTGGCTCTGACCAGTACTATTATTCACTTACTCTTGAGAACACTATAATTAATCAGAAATACATGTTAACACCCTGTCTTCTCTCCCCTGCCTCCATCAAAAATCCCCACCAGCCACCCAGCTTCTGAAAACCACTGGATTAAGCCCTTACTGAAGTTAATGGGAAAAAGCTCAGCAGGAATTCATCACACTTGGGGTCAGCCTTCTGCTTTTTCTTGTCTCCTAAGGTAGGAAGAAAGCCTGGAAAATGGGAGCAGGGTTAGGAGCTGCCAGCTGTGTGTGCCTGGAGTTTGCTGTGCTGGATATAGCTGTGACTGACTATGAAGAAGTGAAATAGAAACTTGAATTGGTTTAAGTGGAGACTCAGCATGATACAGAAGCTGTGTGTCAATAAACTGCTATATAGTATAATAAAAATTGTGAAAGGAAGATGGTAACACACAATTTGGAAACATCTTTGTGGAGTGCTTTTGTTTGCAAGTTTAAAAACTCTCCCTTTTTTTTGTGATAGACAGAACCTGCTGATACCAAGTATTGCATCATACTTTCAAGTTTTCCTACTGATATGATAACCCAGAAATCACCCAGCAATTAACAGAGATGACAGAAAGGACACTATGGGCATACCTGGGGCTCCTAGCTTCAGGGTACCCATTCTTGCCCCAGGGATCTTTTTCTTCACCTGATTTCTTCAGGACCAGAAGGAAAACCACCTCAGTTCAAGGGGTGAGCGAGGTGCCCCCCACCTCAGCGACACAAGCCGTCCTGCCCACATTCCTCTTAGCACATGTATTTAACCCAAAACATGGAAAATCAGAGGCACGAGCTGGCCCCAGAGCCGGGTTCTCGGGAGCCGGTGCGGGCAGGAGCAGCATGTACAATGGACCATCTGTTTCCCTCTGTTTTTATTCCCAGATTGGATCAACCCTGCTAAAGAAAAATAGAACAAGCCGGAGCGGCCCTCGCTGCACGGGCAGCGGGGAGGTTCGGAAATGCATAACCTCTTGCAGCAGCAAGTGGGATGGAGCCAACACACTGCTCAGCTTGGAGGATTAACAGCAACAAGTCTGAGATGTGCAAATTATACCAGAAACCAGGAAAAAAGGAGAAATCCCCCAAAACACTGAGTGTTGTGTATTTTTCAGATAGCNAGCCTTAAATACATAAATAGACTCAGGCTGCAAGGTGCATGAGAATAAATACGGGTAGGGTTCAGAGCCTTGTTTAGGGTCATCTTCCACATCAGAAAAACTTCACTCTCTCCTCTGTAAAGCATGAAATGTGTATTTTCTGCACATGTGCTCAGCTTCTGTCTGGAAAAGCACCTTATTGTGCTTAGGGCAGGTACTTGCCACCATGTATCCTGGTTTTACAGCAAAGCTGCAACAATGCAGGAGGTGGGCACCAATCTGCCTTGAAATCTTGTTTCTTCATCTGAACAGATACTAGGGGATAACCCAGGGGTGACACTCTTGGGCTGTCCTTGCAGCCTCTTTCCCTGTGCCCACCCCATGGGTGTCTGATAAGCTGGGAGGCGGTGGCTGTTTTCTCTCTTTGGGACTGACCTGAAGCTGACCCCGCTCTTGACAGGTCACTCTGCAAAAGTGGCAGGTCCCAGTGGGTCCCTACTCTGGAACTGGGAAGGGAATGCTGGGACAGGAGGAGCATGGTGGGGCTGCCCTGGGCTCAGCGTATGCCTCTCAGTGAGGTTTAGAGGGGGTTGCTGTGCAGTGTGGGGGTCTGCTTTGGGGAGCTGTAGCTGCCTGCTCCTATTACGTGCACCTTCCTTATCCATAAGCACATGTTACAGGGATCTTGTAACCTCCCCCAGTCATAAACTCCCTCTCTGAGGAGTATTTATATTAAAAAAAAAGTCTCTGTTTCACAACATCCTGGAAGAACCCTCTAATTTTGGATGTAAGAATTAACATCTTGCACTCTGTGGGTACAGCTGGATGAGAGCCAGCCTTCATGGTGTGAAGCTGGACCCCAGTGGCCAACTCCTTCCCCGTTTGGAGGCAAGAGCTCCCTGTGCTGTAGCAGGCACCCAACACCTCACAGGTCAGCCCTGTCTTAGGATCTCCCACTTCTTAATACCTTTGAATGTCTGAAATGTCAGAGTTTGTAATTTCAAGCTCTTCTTGGCAGCCATAAGGTATAAAAAAATTATGATGAATGAAAGCTGAGATAATTGCACAATGACACAACTCCAAGAGCAGTGGAAAAGAAAAATAAAATAAAAAAGCAACACCACTTGCTGCAAGATTGGGGGTTTTATCATCAGAGCTGGAATCGTTATCATTAAAGGCAAATATTGCACACCAGAAATATCTCTGCTATAAAGTCATATGGGAATTTTGCACTAAAAATAACCTGCATTTCTCTTAGTTGTACTATGGGAGAACCTCTGGACCCTAGCTGTAAATGTGTTAGGCACCCTGTAAACAAAAAATAGCAATATCTCCATTGTGGTATTTATACCCTGCATAAATGCAACAGAGCAAAAAAAGCCTTTGCAAAAGTAGATGAGGAAACATAGATTATAAAACCTGCAGAAGAAGTCATTAGGAGAGAGATGAGTGGATACAGAATGCTTTATCATTAAGATCATTCCTCTCAGAGACACAGACTATTTAAATATGTATTTTTTAATGCCACCAAGGAATACAAAGGCAACATAGAGGAGTGATTTTAAATAAATAAGTGATAAATAACTTGAAAATATATCAACAATGAAAGCACAACAAAAAGACTCATATAAATGAAGGCTGATGGCAGAATTGCATTTTGCACAACAGTGGATATAATAGAAACTCTAACAGATTAATAGCATAAAAAGATTTGCAGGAATACTATTTTGAGACCATAAATTTATTTATTTCAGAGCTTTTGATTGTCAAACTCTTTCAGAAAAATGACACTCATTTAAGTTTCTTTACCACAGGTATTTAAAAAAAAATCTTATTTGTGTTTCAGGTTTTTTCTTTTTAATATTCATGTTTTCTGATTTTTTTTTCCTTAAGTGCTTCAAACAAACTTTTACAAATAACACCTCATTTTGGCTCGTATTGCTCTGATTAATCACTGAAACAACACTCTAAAATATTAGAATCAGTTGACTCAAGGAGTTTAGTATTTAGAATTGAGATAAGAACTGAAAAGTCACTGAAGGCAACAAGGACTTAGAGTCCAAGAGCAAAACCAAGGAAAATCTGTAAAGGGAATTTGCAGTTAATGGAAACACCACTTGAAATATTTACCTTGTCACTTTACAGCATTTTCCATATAGTTTTGTCTTTAGTCCAGATAAATACTAACCTCTCTGGCTAATGACCTTTTCCAGTGCTTATCTCCTCCAGCAACCCCATGTCCTTGGGTCTCTGATCCTCTTGCCTTGAATCCACTGCCTTCGCCCCTGCTGTGCTCACACCCGTGCTGGGGAAGGGTGCCCAGTGTCACTGGGGGTGTGCTGGGGGGGCTCTCCTGCCTCTCCTGGGTTTGCATTCACAGCCATCCCCAGCTGGGTCCTGCTTGGTGACGCTCAGCCCTTGGTGGTGGTGGTGGAATGAAGTGGGATGACTGGGACAGAGGAGTCCTGGTGGGGATGTGCAGGGTCTGGTCCCCAGTGCTGGCTCAGAGCATTGCCTTCCCACTGTCTCACCCCATGGGGTGACACTGTGGTTTTCCCACTGATCCCAGGACCCTTCTGCTCCCCTCCAATCCCAGGCTGGCTCTGGAGAGAGGTGAAACCTTGTCGGGCAGCTGCAGGCAGCGTGGCTGCTGAGCTCCTGCTGAGCCATCCCATGTGAGCCCCAGACAGGCATCCAGCCCTGGATTTTGGATGCTGAGCAGCTTCTCCCACCCATATCCTTTCATGACCCCATTTCCAAATCTTTCCCCGCACCCAGGAGCATGTGTGTCCCTGCCTGGAGCTTGGGAGATACTCACTTATTTAAACCAGATCGAGAGGGTGTGATCAGATTCAGAGAGGATGTACAGAGGCTGTTTCTGCCAGGCCTGGGCAGACTGCTGCTGTCCTTCATATGGGCCCTATAGAAAATTCAAGAGTTGCTGTCTGTTCCTGTTCCTGCTCTAGACTAGTCCTCAAAATGATCCATCTGGAGGCACCTATGGAGAACTCACAACCCAAGGGTGGTGGGCACTCATCAGAACTTCTCCACTACTATGACCCCTCAAAAACCCAACCTAACATCATTTCCTGGCAGCTGGGAAACCTGAATCTGTATCTATTCCTGCCCTCTGCTTTTTATAAATTAGATCCCAGCATCTCAATGTGTTTTAAGAACTTTCCAAACACTTTATTTATCCTTAGGATCATACAGGAATAATCAATCCCCTGAGCATCTGGTTCCTTTTGATTTCTTTTTTTCTTTCCCCCACCCTAATCTGGAGACCTGCTGGGGAACCAGGAGGAGACACGATACTGAGCAACTTACTTAGTAAAAGCCATGGTCCAAATGCATCCTGCTGTTAGAGCAGGGAAAGAGAAGGAGAGAGAGAAGGGGAGGAGGCTGGGCAGGGAGGAGATGTTCATCAGAGATGGTGGGTTGAGAAGACAGACAGATGTAGAGGAGAAAACGAGGACAGCAGCTGAGGACAGTGGCTGTGTGTGGGCAAGGACAAGAAGAAAGGTGAGCATGGGGCAGGGACACACAGGTAGAGGGGTGGAGAGGAAATAATGGAGTGATAACAGATTTTTCCATTGCAATCCTGGTGCACACACTATGGGGTGAAATGTTCCTTTAAGCCCTGGTGTTTCAATGGATGGGGAGAAATCTCCTACCCACTGGGAACATGACTGCTATTGCTGTGTCAATTTTGTGTTCTGCAAAAGTTGTGCAGCAATAGCTTTATTACAAAAACAGCACTTTTTTTTTTTTTTTTCTTATTTAGCTGATTTTACTTCAGAAGTGAATTCGGATAAGCTAGAAAAAAAAGCCATCATGAATCTGAAATGAGCATCTGTATGGTGTGTTCCTTCAGATGTCAGATGCATCTTGAAATTCACCCCAGAGTTTATGTTGGTATGATGTTAGAGAAAACATCTTTCTTGGGGCTGTGGGCTGGGCTATTTCCATCTTGTGGAGATGGAAGTAGCTCTTAAAAATCTGGATCCGTTTGAGCTGCTGAGTAACTGACCCCTTCCCAGCAGACACTGAGCCCTGCAGCCCTGATGTGCACCCTGGGTGTTGGAGCTGCTGGGTATAATATCCAACCCTGCCCTGGGCAGATCAAATTGCCTCTCTCCTATTTATTGGCTGTATTCAGGTAAACTCCTTAAGCCCAAGGCGTTTGAAGGTTAAAAAGCAAAAGTCCTACCAGCTCCCTCTGGCTCAGGGGTTTTCACTCTTTTCTTGGAAGGGCAACGATCCCTGTGAAATGGCTCCAATCCACCGCACGGCCGTAAGATAAATAAATGTGTAAATCAACGGGGCACACTTCAGACTTTGAACCGCAGGGCCAGAGAGCCCGCACTGGTGTTTTCACAAGCTCACGATTGAGCTCTAGCCCTTTGTAAACTTTTACTGGATTGCCATGGACGTGGCAGGAGCAAACAGTCTGCCTCAGCAATTGCAAACACGCAGGGAGGCTGCGGCGGCAGGCGGCCGCCCCGGGGAGCCGTGCATGGCACCACCAGACACGGGGCCGGGTGACTCACGCCCTCCCAGGCCATAAACCCCGAGGGACTGGGAAGAATTGCAGCCTGGCAAGGCAGGGAGCAGAGCCCTTGGAGTGGCTCCTCCGAGGGGGGCATCTGGGCGACTCTGCTGCTTCCCGCGCTGCCTCATTGACCGCTTCAATCCTCCGCAGATCAAAGCCGGTCTGAGAGTCTCTTCCTAATGCTGCTTGAACTACACTGACCTTTTCCTCTGGAACCTCTGTTAACTCCTGCCCATTACTCATTGTAAACAAAAGGGAGATCCAAAGGGTTTGCAATGGCCAAGATGGATGGGAAATGTTAGGAAGCTAGTGAAGGATGCTCAGGCAGATGACATGATTTAGGGAAAGCCAGGAATTCAGACCCGTGCAGGCTGGCAGCCCTAGTCCCCATTGTAGAGCCTTTAACTTCAGCTGCAACTCAGATAGAAATGGCTTAGAGAAGGTGATGAGCTAAAACGCTGGATAGGCTCAAATATGAACTTTATAGCTCAGTTGTGGGTCAAATGGAAAGAAATCATCAGCCTGGATGAGCACACACCAGTGGCATGTCATGGTTTGAAGTTATACTGACAAATTCATCCCATCAAGTCACAGGGACCTTGAACTCCAGAGGAGCTCTGCTTGGAGCTTTGAACTTTGTGGCTCAGCTCTGCGTCCAACACAAACACTGTGCTGCCATATGGATGTTTGGCATTGTAGTTTATCCCTGCCTTTCATATCTTATCCTCTTTGGGAAGTCCTCTGGTATACCTCACATTCTCTTTCCACTGGAAAGTCCATGTATACAAGCTTGAAATGATATTAAACCCCACCATGGTCCATTACTCTTGTAAAAATGCCTTTTTTTCATATAATGCATCAGAACTATCTGGTTAAACTCTGAGGATCTTTCTGCATGGGCTGCAGAGGGGAGCAGAAGCAACACCCCCCACTCACCAGACATGAGCCCTTGCTCATCCTGCAGCATGGTGTGAGAGCCATTAATGGGCAGCAGCCACAGCCAGCCCTGGGCTGCAACCCAAATTCTCCTGAGCCCTTCCTAGTGGTCAGGAAAGTGCTGGTAAATGAAAATGAGATGCCCTTTGTGTGCAATGGCTTTTCAGGTTCATATTCAGGCACAGGCTTATGAGTTATCTGACAATTCACATCAATTCTTCCTTCTTTCTAGTGAATTGCTGATGAGCTGAGCCTT
>VYZU01090585.1:0-10478 GCA_013401355.1 Ceyx cyanopectus | reverse complement strand
CTGTGATTCTGTGAATTTTCAGAAATGTTATTTTATATTTTTTTATCTGTGTTAGCAATTTGCTCAGGACGCTTGCTCTTAGCTCTTCTTTTGGAGAAGAGCTTCTTTTGGAGAAGAGCTAAGGATAAATTAAGGGAAGAATGAAGCTGATGTAGATGAAGCTACATTGGCTACAGGACTTCAACAACAAGGGCAAGGGCAATAGCAGAAGACAAGAACGTACTATGGATCTTCCAATAGGTGACAGATGTATAGAAGTTGTGGGCAGAGAAGCACTGAGAGAGACTCAGTGTTGAAGAAAGGTCTGGGAACAAAAAAGTAATGGACGGTGAATGACAACAAGTCATAGAATTTCTGAACTCCATGGTACAAGAGTGATACTGGTAGATACTGTGGAAAAGACTGAAGGATGATTTTAAAAGGTTGCAACAAAAGACTTCTAAGTTAAGCTAGCACCCAATGAAAACTCTCTTCAAATAATAGATTTTTGGGTAGATGTGGAACCAAGACTCCTGATTATATTACAATATGAGGTGAGGTAATGTGCAGAGCAGGGTGTGGACTGTTAATTGACATGAAGGCTTACATCTATCATAGATTAGTTTAATAGACTATCACAAAAGACAAAAATTCAGGAAACCAAAGAGCTTAACTGCAGAAAACAGGTGGATGACTAGGTACATTTGATAATCTGACAAATGAAGAAACTAAATTATGCTTTGGATGAGGATAATTGAAGACATCTCCATGTCAGTGTCTGTGACATAGGGATCCAGAGATTGCAATAGCAGAGAGGAAAGCTGAATAATTTTGAAAGTCTGAATTCTCAGAAATGGCAACTGGGAATCATGCTAAAGATGGACTGTGTATGCAGAGAGAAGGGTAAAGGACAGTATGTAAATGGGAAGAAGGAAATAAAGTGGAGACTGCGTAGAGGATGGATATTGTGGCAGCAAGCACAGATGGAATAAATGCAGTTTTGGGACAGTGATACCCAAGCANAAAAAAAAAAAAAGGAAGGTATAGAAACAGCTAACAGTTCAAGTTAACATTAACCAATTAACACCATTATAACAATTGTTTAACAATATCTTCAAATAACCATAACAATTAACCTTATAGAACTAAAATATTTTTCAATGTTTACAAATTGTTCTCCAACCCGGGGAGATCAGCAGTTGGAAGGTGTGTTTGTCCACATGGACATTTATAGATAGGACATTGACATGGACAAAATATCATTATACAAATAATTAACAAAGCAATAGCTAACAAAGCAATGGATACAAAATACATCAATACAAATGCATCCATTGTTTTCTGAGGTTCCCAACAAGATGAATCGGATGACTGGGGTCTTCACAGGAGCTGCTGTAACGGTGCTTGGTTGTTGGGGTCTGGGTCTGCCTACACAGCAAGAAAATAAGTTTCCATGCCCCTAACCTAGGGCATATGTGTGGGTTTTTTGGGGCCATCACACCTAGTGTGGATCCAAAATGGCTTCAAAAAAGATAGTTAAAGGAAAGAAGGGGATACTTAAGGAAAAAGTTTACACAATCTCAATGACTGAGTGCTTGGTTGAAGTAATTAACCTGATGTGTTTTACGCCATTAGGTGAGGTCAGGGTATTGCTTGCATGTTGCTTACAACCCTTTGAATTAAGTGTGTTAAACATGGGATAGCACAAGACAAAAACATCCAAATAGCAAATGCATATAGCAGATAAAATAAAAACTGCTTTAATCATAGTGCTTCAGGTAGCCAAGACATTAGTCACCATTCCAGCCATTCTATGTTTTCCACACTGGAGAATTATATGGGGAGTGGGTAAATATAAAATTCCCTGTTGTTTAAGATCCTTAATCACAGGTTTTATTCCTTCTCGGGCACCTAATGGCAATGGGTAAGATTTCACATCAGTAATCTTAGAGGGGGGAAGGGCAGGTGCTGCCCTCAATAGCGCAGTTCTGCCCTGGGCATGACAGTTAATTTCCTGTCTGCAGAGTGCCAAAGGACCAGGAATTTCCCTTTGTATCATGCCACTGTCTGCCCTTCAGTATATCCATGCCTAAGAGATTTTCATGGGGTAATTACCATAAGCATCTGTTGATGTGCCAGCACCCATTTAACCACAAAACAGGGGTTTCATCCTGAGAGCATCACACCTTAAATACCAATATTCCCCTCAGTCACTCTCAGGAGGTCACACCTTAAAAGTTTCCCTTGAGACTTGTCTCTCATTCAATTCTGCCACTTCATCCTTCTCCCACTGTTTTTCTCGCAGACAAACAGAACCACGGATCTGGACTCTGAACTAACTTTGTACCAATGTATGTCTCACTCACACACTCTCAAGAGTCTCTCACAAAGCTCCTGGGTACTTCCTGTTTCTCCGAGAATCCTGTCCATGACGACAATTAAAAATATCATGTGCTGGTCACAGACCAGAGCAAGGTTTAAAATCATATTCTTGGGAACAAAATTAAGACTCAAAATGGAGTCAAGTGTCAAGAAGCTTTATTTGACCAGCTACAAGTTGCAAAGCAGAGAGAAAGAGAAAAGAGAGAAAAGAGGAAGGGTCAGTACAATAGCTATCACCCTGGATCTGCGGTGTCCTGACAGTACGATTCCAGTCCGGAGGAGGAACACTGTGCTCGATGTTCATTACTCCTGCTCTTTAACCAGGGTGGGCCTGTTGAATATTCATGCTTTTCAGGAACTGCTTAGCATATTCCAGGAACTGTTCATCTTAACCACACCTGGTGGTGGTACGCATGCCCAATAACCATTTCTGAGGGGTCCCAGGTGGTCTTCTGGGGTCTTCAGTTTTTTAAAAAAAAGGTGTATCATGAGACATATGAGAGGGATTTGCCACTAGCTGGTGTATGGGGATCCCAGAGATTTAAACAGCAGAGAGGAAAGCTGAATAATTTTGAAAGTCTGAATTCTCAGAAATTGCTTCTGGGAATCATGCTAAAGATGGACTGTGTATGCAGAGAGAAGGGTAAAGGACAGTATGTAAATGGGAAGAAGGAAATAAAGTGGAGACTGCGTAGAGGATGGATATTGTGGCAGCAAGCACAGATGGAATAAATGCAGTTTTGGGACAGTGATACCCAAGCAGATGAGGAAGGGGCAAAGGAAAGTCTGTAGATGATGTCTTGAACATGATGACGTTTGAAAAGGGAAACTGGAATGCAAGGGAGAAAAGAAAAAGTGAGTTTTCAGAGCAGCAAGGATCAAAAATAAAATTAATTTAAAAAAAAAATGGAGCAAATGATGAGAGACTGGTAAGAAGTGAACTGCAGAAAGCATTTAAATAACCCTCTGAGTAGTATTTAAAAGATGCCATAAATACAGCATCTTAGAAGCTTAACACTCTTCTCCTATTCTTATCCGGGAATCTTATGCCTTGTTCCATGCTGCTGAAGCCATCTCTCTTCTTTCAGTGTGACTGTATGTAGTCTGCAATTGTTCTTTAATCTTNTGAATTTGCACATTTAGCCAGAAAATTCTATGAAAAATTTTGGTTACAATTTTCTGGAACCCTGCATAAACATAAGCTTCCAAGATTTAATTTCAAAATATGGATTTAAATTAAAGTAATTTAAACCTGTTTTGCTTTCCTCTTATTTTTTTTTGTTGTTGGTTGGTTAGTTTTGGAGTTGGTTCATTTTCTTCTCATGGTACATAGGCATTCCTGATCATGTAAGAAATTGGAGTTGGCTTTTCTGTACACCATATTCAAATCAATGTACTGACATCATACTGTAAATTGCTAATGTAAAATAAATAAGATATGAAACTATATAAAATATGTTTTCTGCTAGTTGTGCCCATTTACAGTCATATTTTATTTATTATTTGTCATGAGTGATTGTAAGGAATCGGACTGTACAATAAATGTAGTATGTTGAGCATGGTAGTAACACTCTTTTTGAAAGCACTGGTAGAAATGTATTTGCTGTAAAAGCCAAATGCTTTAAGGCAGTGTATGACTTTTGGGTGTGTCTATGAAGGACATTAGTACAGAGCTCAGGGCTCCAGCTGCCAGATCATTGCATGATAGACTGCTGACACAGGACAGCACAGTGCTCATGAGTTTTGTCACAGCCTTGATCTGAAGGGACTACACAAGTTGTTTCTGAAGCTTTTTTTTGTGCCACGTTTGCCCAGAAGTTTTTACGTCATGGTGATGTCCATGATTTGAACATACCCTTAGGTCTATACAGACAACATGTCTTCCTTCCATTTTTCATTCATAAATATACCTGAGGCTACAAGAATGAGGTGCAAAAAGCCCTCCAGGCTGGTGGCTAGGCTATAAGTTATTTATTTTTGCAACCTTTGAGCATTCTTTGATTCTCAATTTCAAAGATCTTCTTTCCTCTGTTATTTTGGTAATCTGGCCTGCAATCACAGCTTTTGAAAAGGTTCACTTTTTCAAAGGGCCAGTAGATTTCTAGTAACCATAATAGTTGAGTCTGTAAAATCACACAGAGAATCATTTGGCTGGAAGAGACCTGTAAGATCATCAAGTGCAGCCATTAACCCTACACTGCCAGGGTCCCNTTCTGTCATCTTTAACTAGGGCGAAGAGGTCGACCCCCACCTCCCTACAACCTCCCTTCAGGTAGTTGTAGAGAGCAATAAGGTCCCCCCTGAGCCTCCTCTTCTCCAGACTAAACGATCCCAGCTCCCTCAGCCTTTCCTCATAGGAGAAACTCTCCAGACCCTTCACCAGCTTCATTGCCCTTCTCTGAACTCGTTCCAGTACCTCAACATCCTTTTTTGTAGTGAGGGGCCCAAAACTGGACACAGTACTCAAGGTGAGACCTCAGACCTTGAGATGGAATCTTAAAATCCAGATATTCAAAGTGCATTTTTACTCCACCTTTTTTAGAAGTTTTGTAAGTTAAATTTCACAAGCATTTCAGCTTCAGCTATTTTTTAGTCAGCAGCTCTCCAAAATATGCAATTTTGGTTATGTCTTATACCAATCTTATACCAGTATTTTATAAAATTATTTTTTTTTTTTACCAAAAAAAATTGCAACTCATAAACACCCTGGAATCTTGGAATTCAAATGAAGACATGGAACTGACACAGCATTCAAAATCATGTGTCGTGCTTTGTATGGCCATTACACATGAACTTTCATACCTATACTGAATATCTGAAAAACACATACTAATACCAAGTCTGTAGCTGTTCATATAGGAAATAAATTATTAAAAGTGCTAATGAATGGTTTTAGTGTGATCACTGCTATTTTCTCATATTGTGGATGTAACTTTTTTCATAGTTAATAAACTGTAAAAGAAGCCTAGAATTACATGTAGCAGAAAAACTAAAATGTCTTATTTTTATATTACAGTTTGACACAAAGTTCACTGAGTAGAACAAATTATTCTTCTGTTTTCAGTGATGCTTAGATAGAGCTTTATGTTATGTTTTGGTTGTGTGATTATTTATTACTTTATGAGGAATCAGAGATACTATTGAATAACCCTCTTGAATGCTAGTGGTATTAAAATAGAGACTGATCTGTGTTAACAACTGATTCTGTCGCAAGACAATTCAAATAATAACCATAGGAAACACAGAATAAAACCATGGAAGTCCTGATATTATTCTGATTTCAGTATTTTGGCTTCTTTCATGTGCCCTTTATGTTCTTTACTCAGCCTGTGATAATCTCTTATACTTTTGCTTTAGTTTCTGTACAAAAGATGAAACCTGTGCATTCTGTCTGAAACAAAAATACTTCCTTTGAATCAAAATAAAGGTGCCTTTCCACCAAGAAAATAGTACAATCTCAGGGGCATCATCTAGTAACAGCTCTATTCTATTTCTTAAATCTGTTTTGATGACACTGACAACACTGCATGGTGCCCACCCTCACTGTTCATAAATAAGCTGCAGAGGAGCCCTCGAATTCCTGGGAAGCCTGGGGCTGACACAGTAGGGTCACTGTGCACTCTCTCAGCCTGCATTCTGTTCCAGAGTTGCACAGATGTCAAGGTTATTCTGCACACTGCCTTATAATGCAGGCATAGAGAATAATGTGGTGAATCAGGTTTGTAACCACTGGTGACTGCAGAGACAGCTAACCTGTTAAGAAACAGACTGCTGCCCACAGCTCTTCATTGCCTTTGCTAGCAGTTGCCTTCATCAGGGAGCAGGGTGACTGCGTGCAGCAGTGCATGCAATTAGAGCCTGCTTCTCTGGGGAGGGGAAGAAGCAGTATGAATTCTGCTTATTTAGCAAGTATGAAATGTGATTGTGCCGGTGAAGGGAAGTGCAGCGGCTGCAGGTCCTGTGAGGTCTGAGATGGGGGGGTGCATACTGAACTTGGCCAGGTGTGTGACATCTGCAGTCAAGAGGTGGGCAGGGGGAAGCTCGTTGAGTAGCTTGCAAGGGGGTCTTTGTGTGAGAGGGGGCAAGAGACAAAGAGCAGAGCATGGTAGGTAAGGAGAAAATAAAAGCTACATTTTCTAGGGATCTGCTCTATACAGCAGAACCCATTCAAAAGGCAAACAACTTTATAAGCTTCTTGCAGGGATGATTTAGCTACATACAGAGAAAGTGTAAAAGTTATTGGAAGTGTGTATCTTAGCTGCTTCTTTGGTGCCAGAAATTTAACAATGCCACGTGGAATCTTTTCCAGCTGGTCACTAAGTGAAACCAGCAGCCCAGTTTTGTTGTTGTTGAAGTCAGTGAGAAATGGAGCACCCCCTAAATTTAGTATTCAAGGGGCAGATTCCAGGATAGTCCAGATAGTCTGTTCTTTCAGTTTGTTGTCTTTTGACATCTTCTCTCAGAGTATCCTGGCAACAGTGACACTTCTCACAAAAAGCCATACAGACACTGCTGCATCCCATCAGAATGACTGTCTTTCCATTTCAATATTTGTAAAAAAACAGTTTGTTTAAATATCTGAAGTGCTACAGTTCAGACAAAAATTAGAGCCTTTTCAGAACATGCAGCATAGAAACACTTACACATGTGGAATGAACTAAACAAGTATAATTTTTCAAATGGATTTCTGGTAACCTTAATTTGGGGTTTTCTCAATTAGATAGCTTTGACTGTGAAATAATAATTGGAGGAAAGAGTCTTTCACAAAGCACAAAACCAAATTTGCAGAATGAAATTCTTAGCAGGTCAAGAAGTTACTTCTCTTAAAAAAATCACATTTAAAGAAAAGCACTGCTCTCACCTAATGCATTATCATCTGAAGTGACAAAGGCATTCAATTACCTGAATTTTCTTCAAAAAGCTTTTATGCAGTCTTTGAAGAACAGTCATATGTAGTCCAATATAAAGGCAAAACAGAACAGTGAAGTGTCTTATACCATTCAGCATGCTATGGAGAAGTGCAAAGGAACGACCTAGGATTTCTATGATTCAACTTGATTTAAATCTAAACCACTGACAGTAATAAAAAGACAAAAAGATACATTTCAGACAGATAGCGACATCACAAAGCAGAATAGTATTTGAGGACATATTTACCACACTCCTTGGTAACATACTCTTGATTAACTATTACAGAACATATTGTGGCACATGAATATAGCAACATAACCCCCCAGAAAGGCCAAATAGAAAATTCATAACACCAGCATTGGGCTGCCCATAGTAGTATCACTTTACAACCTATTTCCAACTATTATTCTTTCAACTTTATCTTCCCTGACAATTAAAAATAGGAAAACTGTAGGCTTGAAGGTACTCCGGGCACACCCTGCAGCATGCTGACCTATGAGCTTGTTGCAGAGAATCTCTTTGTAATACTGGCTGAGATCTAGGTTACCCACGAGACAGTTTGCTTGGATGAAATGCACCGTGCTGAACATATATCACCAAGATGCATTGGCACCATTTGGGAGACTGACAATAAAGGGCTTGTTTGGCACAATGGAGGGCTTGTTTTAACATCCAAGTTAGAGTGCAACAGGCAAGCAAGAATCAAGATGTCCATATACGTATGGCTGCACTACAGGTCCCCTCAAAGGGCACTAGCTTAAGGGGTGCTGTTGAAGTCAGCTGTTCATTCTTCTGCCTAAGGGACAGCAATGACTGATAAAATTGTGTAGGCAAGAAAGGAATTAGATAGCAGCAATGAAGATAAATTTTTCTAACAGCAGTGTATGCATCTTATTCACTAACACAGCAAATCTTTTGTGAATTCTGTGCAAGCTTCACCAGCTAAAGTCTACTGTACATTTACTCCATTTAAAAAGATTGGTTTTGGTCTTACTTTAAAGTTGTGGTACTTATGTATGTCTTGCATATGAATGAGGTGAATGATTAATTACTGAAAAGCTAGATTAAGTTCTGCAGCTGTTCAGCCTGAGGATCTGGTTCAAAGCATGGACAGAGTGACTGAAAAATCCTTTACTTATCAAGGCAGTTTTAGACTGCAGTCTAACATTTCAAGCAGCATTAGAAATGATAGACTGGAAAATAAAATAAAGTTACTTGTTTACACACATTATCTGCAGAGAAAAAAAAAACACAACCCAAAACAATTAAGAGAGCTACTCTTCAGATAAGTAGTGATAGTATATGGGTTGTCCCCACAGCTGCCTGACCATGAGGGTGTTAATTTGTGTCTTGAGTGCAGCTGCAATGCTCACAGCAAGTATTCACAATTGCGTTGTCAAAGGAGCTTTACAAATTGCAGATCAAATACAGGATGTTTGCTGTTGCAGAGAACAAAGTGAGAAGGAGGAGAAGAGTATCTTCTTTCTTCAAGTTTGACTTCATATCCACTCTTATCTCACAGATAATCTTGCAGGTATGTTCATGAATTCTGGGAAAAATTCTCTGTTTTTGTAATAATTTAAGTGTAGACTATGTGTCTACACTTAGTCTACACTACATTCTTAGTACATAGTGTACTAGTGTATTTAGTAAACTACATTCACTAACTGTGAATGCAAAAATAAGTAAGTAACAACTAAGTTACTTTCCTCACATTGTTCAAATATGTTTCTGACTGTTAATGGCAATGCTTCTTTACTGACTGGGATGTGTAGTGCAGCTCTTTCGGCCTTCAGAGTTTATTGTACTCTTCTGTTATACATTCAAGCTGTAATGGCAGAGGTTATTTATTGTTGGAATACAGGTTATATAGTGTGGTCTGCTTGGTAGTTTGAAAGTAGTGCTTATGGGTATGAGTTTATTAATACGGCCAACATACTAACCAACGTAGATATGTCTGTTAAAAGGGCTTATCAAAGGAAAAAAAGGATAGTATGATAGAGCAGAAAACACAGTTGTGTGAACAGAGGCCCAGAGGACTAAGACTCCTTGTCATAAGCTTGAAAGAAATTGTCTGTACTGCACAAATTCTTTGTGTTGGAAGAAAGTTGAAATTCCAGTTAAAGAAAAGCTAAAAGTACAAACTATGGGGAGTGGATGTGATTACAAAAAAAAAAAATAGTGAAAGGAAATCCAAACAGATTAAAAAAGCAGAGACATGAGATAGGCTGCCTGTGATCACAGTAGGAAAGCACTTTACAACTCCTGTGTTGCTGACATAAAGGCCTGTGATTTGAGTATATGAGACCCAAATAAGTTGGTTTCTCTTATTGCAAAGGCTTGGGCTGTTGCAGATATACTGTCTGGAAAAATTTCTGCTCACTGAGACTAAGAAGAAACATAAGGAACACTGTGATGAGGAAACTGCATTAGGTTCTTCACTGTTGGTTTCCTGTGATATGTCATTGATGAAGGAATTTCACCAATAATTGTCTTGCATCTTTCCTGATAGAAAATAATGAGCAAATGATGAAGGAACTAGTTTGAATAAAAGTCTTTTATACCAAAGTTAGAACCATTTCAATGTTTGGATTCTGATAAAATATTTTCTTTATTGATCAATGATCACTTAGCAGTGAAATATCAGAAAATCAGAAGAGAAAATGATATTTTATTTAAGATTTTATTGATACAAAATTTTTAGTAACAATGAAGGATGCATTTGATTTACTGCTTGATTTAAAAAGTAAAATAGCATCCAAGAGTGGTTTCTTTCTTTCTACTGAAGAAACAGGCTATNCAACTGTAAAATGTCTTTAAAACTCTATCTAATGTATTAATTATTCCTATAGCACTTGTTCACTTACTGTTCTGCATTTCAGGTATTTTCTTTTTAACTGAATGTAATTTGATGTTATATCTATAATTTCTCTTTGTCTTTGTATGCTTTTGGTGTGCTGAGAGTATTAGTCTAGATGCACATAATGTGGCACAGTATTTTTTAGAACCTTAAGTTGCTTTCGAATTCACCTCTTTGAACCTGTAACAGCAAGAATCATGGGCAGCACCAACTCTAGCAAGTATGGATGCAAGGCTTCCAGGTTGTATGGTGGTTACTGCTTGTGTGTTTCCATTAAAAAATGAACATTTTCCTTTAATTTCCATTGAATGAAAAGCACCCTGGACTTTGCTCTGCTTACTGTCAG
>VYZU01090580.1:0-44944 GCA_013401355.1 Ceyx cyanopectus | reverse complement strand
GAGGAGACTGAGTGGAGACCTTACAAGTGTATACACATATCTAGAAGATGGTGTCCCATGTTGGAAGTAAACCCATTAAAATGATCAGTGTGGAAGGTGTGAGGGATATAGACGCATCTGGGCCTATGGGTATGACAACTAAGGGGGAAAATACACCCATAAAGATGATCCTGAAGTGTGGTCCAAACACTTCATGGAACTCAGGTGAGACCACATGTCCGAATTTGGCCCTGACCCAAAATGCTGCATCCAAACTCCTCAGTCTTATCATGCGTATGATGTTGGATTAAAAACAAGCAATAAAAAAACACAAATAAAACAAAAACCTCCCTGATGTCCTTAGCAGAGAAAGCTTCCTCCATGATAGGTTCTTATTATTCCATCTTTTTGGGAGTCTGTGAGGTTTGGCTTGGTTTCTATAATTGGTGTCCTCACTGTTTGTTTGTTTATTTGTTTTGTCTATTTAACCAGGCTGATTGGTACTGCAGCCTCCAAGAGTTTCCTCAGCAGGCTTTGTAACCAAATAATTTTTCTTGCTCTGATTAGTACTGCAAGGTAGTGCAGAAAAACAAACAGACTTGGGAAATTCAGTGCAGAACATTAGAAATGGGGAGATAACCAGTCACCAAAGAGCAGCCAGGCACATGGAGCAACGGGAAACAAGTCTGGCAGACAGTTGGCTTGGAGAAGGGGTGAGGGAGAAATCAGGGACACTTTATATCTGAATGCATCCTGTGTTCCATCCTTGTCTGCATCATAGGGATGAAGGCAGCAGTGAGGCCCCCTGTAGCTGTACCCACAAAGCAAGGGCTGGAGGGCTCTGTAAGTACCCCTGGGCAGGAGCTGGAGGGGGCTGAGCAAGCACCGTGTTACTTTCTCACACGACCTTCTCACACCATCTCAGTGCCCACACTGAGAGCAAAGCCTCTTGGTACAAGGAAGCTCCTCCAGACGATGCCTCAGTCTCTGGGAATAATAGATGGTGTTTTTACAATCTCTCAGAGGCCTTTTCCTGGGTAGATGGTGAAAGGCAATACCTCAGGACCACTGGGTTGCAGGAGGTTGTAAAATTGCTTCTCCTCATATATATACTTTGACAAAGCTTTCACTGAGGAGTATTTCCTCTTCTATTTTCTTTTTTTTTTTTTTTTTAATTTTATGTTATTGCTATGGAAATCAGTCTGTCCTTTTATAGTTTTTTCTTCTTTTTTAGATTTTTTTCTTCCCCCCTCCCATCCTCCCTTTTCACATTGACCTATCAAACTGTAAGTCTTATTTCACGCTGACGGGGAGGCATTAAATGAGTGGCTGGGCCACCAGTTTAAGGGAATTGATGATCTTTGGGGCTTACACTCTCACAGGTCAAATGATAATTTTGCCCTTCAGGTTAAATTCATACGTTAGATAGGGAAAAGCAAGAGCTTTGACCAAACTCAGGGGCAGTGGGACACAGACCAGCTTCAGTCATAAACAATCATTTAAAAGCTGATTTTGAAGAGGACAATGCCAGGATGCATAATCTTTGATTTATCTCTTTTTGTCGCATGATTTCCCCTCTAAATTTCTGTGCCATCCTTTAGGCATCCATTTTCTGCTTGTCTTCTGTAAAGTTCTATATAAAACTCATGGTCCTAAAGTAGATAAAGATGTAGTTATACACACAGATATAGAGATAGATATGGAGATGGATGTATATATACTTATATGTATAGCCATATATAGGTACAGCTATTATTATAAGTATGGATATAGATACATATATAAATACAGATGTAGCTATAGGTATGTCCATTTTATGGCATCCCTAACTATGGATACAACTTGAAGCCAAAAGTATGAGGTTCATGGGGACTGGAGTCTGATTTATTGGCATGCTATGACAAGGCCTACAGATGATGCCATAATACTAATTATTAATAAGATTTTCTGCATTCAGTGTTTTGTTAGTCTTTTTTCTGCCCCACCGTGTTCTCTTCATGTAACACCCTTTAACTCACCATTTCCCTTTGCTTCACAGCTCTGCTGTGAATGCCATTGCATTTTGTTCAAAAAGAACCATCTCGAACTATTCAGTAAATGAGAAGAAATTACTGTCTCCTCCCAGTTCCCTCCCCCCCCACCTTTTATTTTTTTCCATCCCGTGTTCTGTTCTCTGTGGAATCATAAACAAATCATTGGCAATGGACATTTATTCCCCACTACACCCATGACAAATGAGATTGACATTATGGGTCCTTAGCTGCTACTAGTTATGAAATGGTTTAAAACCTACTGGGTCCATTCAGAGCAAAGCCTGCAGTTGTTTTTACAGGCATAGATTTTTATAAATCCATCCTATTCCACCACCACCCCTCACCCCCCGCCCCAGGGGAGATTCCAGTGACTGCACAGGTTAAAAAAAAAAACAAAGAAACATTGAGATTTTGGCACAGAGGTGCAAAGAGGAATTGACTGTAGGACAAGCACATGGAGAGGAAAGAGAACTGAGCCCAGTGTGTTTACAGCCATTTCTGCACCTTCATCCATGAGTGGCTCAGGGGAGCACTTGCATATGCATCACTTACAGAGCCTTGTACCCAAATTCATTCATGGGAGACAGAAGCAAGAAAGCTGCATCCTCACAGAACAGCACCTAAGTTAATTACGTGAGTAATGGCCCTTAGATCAGGCACTACCAGAGAAGCTCATGTGGCCATATACTGCTTGCAAAACCCTTCCAAATGTCCCCACAGAGCATCCCCAGGCCACTGGCAGCAGCTGCCTTGGGACAGCTCCTCCTGCCAAGGGTGTGTGTAGCAAAGCAGTGCCCAGAGGGGTTTTGGGTGATCCTTACAGTCTTTCTAGTTGGACAGGGATGAGGTGCACAGGGGGGAAGGTGTTAATTGGAGTTAGTTTGGCTCATCTCCAGTGCTACTTTGGCTGAATTTGCATCTGAATCTGAGTCAAAGGTAGGGACTTATTTGTGTGCTTGGCTGATGGAAAAGTGGACATCTCTCACACTGAAGTGCATAAGGCTTAGGTCATGCCTCTCTTATCCAAGAAAACACTGAATTGGTTGGGCTTTATTGCAAGGGTATGCTCAGTCCCTGAAACGGTGCCTGCCTGAGAGAGAACGAGTGCTTTGACAGACGCTTAAATAGTGTTCAAGTGAAGAAAGGGAAAAAAAAAAAAAAAAGACATCTGGGGAAACTATAAATCCCCATTTCTTCCAAATATATGTCTTGAAATCATTTGTAGTGGCCTCACATTCAAGAGCAATGAGAAGACTGGAAAGAAGATACTAGGTATGCATTCCTACCACCAACAGATCAGGGAGGTTACTTACCCCTTCTGGACCCAAAGTGTAAGGATGCCTTTTTTCAGCCACCCATTCAGTGCCCAGTGAGGGGTGAATTCCTCACATTGGCACCCCTGGGAGCTCAAATACCTACAGCTGAGATTTCTGAGGGATTACTTGAATGGGGATGAGCTGCAGCCAACTCTGGGCAGTGTTTCCAGGATCAGGAGCTGCCTCTGCCTGGTGACAGCCCTCATCAGGAAAGCTTCATCAGGTGGTGGGGCAGCAAAGTGTTGCATCTCATTTTCTTACCTAGCATTTTGTAGTATTAAAAGAGGAAAAGCAATTTTATAAATGCAGCTGTAGGTGCAGCATAAGAAGTGAAATAAATTGGCATCCAAGACCACATGATATTTTGAGACAGGACATGAGTGGTTCTGGGTCTAGGACATTTTGGGGATCTTCCTGATAATTTCTTCACCTCAGGCTCCTGAGTGATCTTTGGGGAGCTCAGAAATAAAGAGCTTACTGTTACTCATCTGAAAACAATTGAGTTTGTCAGAATGCACATGATCAAACTTCAGACACCATTGAATTATTTGTGAAGGTCATGTTGGATTTGTGGGACAACATTAGCACTTGCCTCCAAGGGAAGTAAGCATTCTGTCAGGAAATTTCTTTGAAAAATGGATCATTATTGTTATTATTTTCATGGTGTCTGTCACTCAGTGATGCTGGGTGAGTGCTGGGTTGGTAGGTTGGATGTTTATGTTGGATGTTTCACCTCTGGTAATTACCAGCTTTGCATTAGGTGACCTTCAGTGTGGACACATCTAACAAGGAAATAATCTGAAATCTCCCAGTAGCACTTTATAGTTGTTTCAAATAAATAAATGAGGACTTATCTTCCTCAGATCCTGATGAGACAGTCAGCAGCTTGTGAACCGATAGACAGATTGATGCCTCCACAGAAACACCAAGTATCCTCCAGGCCGAGGAGAGGGAGGGAGATCACTTACTGCAAGGCCACTGAGAGTTTAAAGAGTTAACAAGGAATAAATATTCAACACGGAGTTTTCCCAGGTGTTACAGGCTTGATGGTCTTTTGCCTGCATAAAAAAAAAAAAAAAAAAAGAGAAAATATCAGCTTGCTGATTATTATGTTTTGTTTTCATCTTATTAAGGTTTAAATGCAGCTGCTTTTAAATGCCAGTGACTTGTGTATTTTACTTTGAATTATCATGTCACAGAAATCTACCTTTCATTTTCAGGCAGAGACTTAAAACTCAGTATCTCAATTAATAAAATATGAAGAGTTTATGCTATCTGTTTCTCCTGTTGTAAAAGAGTAATCTTTCTGGGAAGACAGGATTGGTAAGAGAAGTATTTTTATCTCTCTCTCTTTGCTAAAGCATTGAACTAGAAAGTGAGCTATGTGGACAGAAATCTCATGTCTACCAGAGGCTTTCTGGGTGGCATTGGTTGGATTTAAATGACATAACTTTGTAAATCCTTAAGTCATGTCATGTCTGAGACAGTCACTTAAGGTCTGTCTTCAAGAACTCTCTGGAGGTGCTGGTTATAGATGGAGCCTGGTTTTATCTAGCCACCTGGACGTCTAAGTTAGATAAAATGAACCCTTCTCTTCATAATTTGGTCCTTCTCCAGACTCCTTCTGTTGAACGAGGGTAACAACCTTTCCTGTTTACCCATCCTTCTGTAACCTTCTCAGATCTTCTCTCAGCATATGCTGCCCACTGCACTGATGTTCTGATCCTGGCACAGGCCACAAGGTCTCCATTGCATTTCAAAAGGTAATAGCAATAATAATCAAGTTTCAAGTCACTACTTCAATGGGAATGTGTTATATATACAACCCATGTATCATACATATATAGTACAGCCATACTATGTATAGAGCTGAAATAACGTAAACTGAACATCAGCTTCAATGAATTTCATTCCTGAAGTGCAAATGATGAATTGAATGTGAACAACTAATCAGGACCTAGACATTCACATGGCATCCTGTGGATAATTTGCAAACTATGAAAGCAGGGTGCATCCACATATGTACAAACATAATGCACAATGATGTGATACAGAGAAATTAGATAAGCTTTCTGATTCTGAAGTAAGAGGTGTTTGGACTCACATTGTCTAGCCTCTTTCCACTAGTGGAAAGAGAAATACAGTTTTATTTACTTTAAAAAGAAGTCCAAGATTTTCAAGTAAATGAAAGGCTCCAGAAGGTGTGAATTTAAGACAACAAACCCATTCATCGTGGTGGCATCACCAGGAGCTAGAAGTTCTTCACAAACCTAACTATTTGGGTGCCAAAATGCAAAACAACAGAACAAAGCTTTCCACTGACTTTTTCATGGCAAACAGAGAATCAAGGGCATGCAGCAGAGTTGCTTTTAATTTGTTTGTTTACTTTGGACCTGTCCTAATCAAGGGCTTTACTGAGCTGCTCCCCATCCCCCATGCCCCCCCACCCCTGCAAAACTTTCCAGACTCCCTTATGCTTCTCTCCTCTTTCCTTTTATTTATTTAATTTGTGAAAAGAACCAAAGGGGGTCTCCGACATCCCATCACCTAGGAGAGCTGGTTTCCCTACAGAGCTCCAGATGCTGGGCAGAAAGGACTGAAACAGGCAGCGGTGAGGCGAGGCAAGCGTTATCAATCATTCAGCATGTTAAAAGAGAAGAAGGGTCAAGAAAAAGAGGGAGAGTGAAGGCGGGGAGCAGGGTTGGGGGAAAGAGCCAGGGCTGAATTGGAGGAATTTCCTCCCCCCCTGGTTGCTGAAGGGAGGGTTTTTGGACATCTGCCCAGACACATGCCGAGTTAAAGAAGCGGGATAAATTCTGGAAGAATGAATGGAGGGAGAGGAGGGGTCGGGAGGACAGAGGGGAGAGCAGGCTTGGGGCGGGGGGGCGGTNATCTTTCTGAAAGCCCCAGACAGAAAATCTGAGTGCTCTGGACACAACTTTTCAATACTTTGAAATGAGAATTTTCCCGACCTTCATTCTCCCTGCCATAAAAAATTTGATTTCATGGGCCATTTGGAATATACTATTTTTTTGTTGTGTTTTTTTTTTTTTTTTTTTAATTCTTTTTCCTACAGGATATTTCAAACATTCAGTCTTTGCAGGGTATTACCATACCACAGTGAGGCCTCCCTGTTGGATGGTGAGAGGCAGCTTGAATCTTCTTCTGTATTGCCTGGAAGAGGCAGGTACAGGAACAAATGGAAGTTAGAGCCAGGCAGGCTGTGTCAAAGATGGTAAACACATTTTGAACAGTGAGAGTGATATCATTATTTGAGCAAAATTCATCATAGGCTTTCCCATCTCCTCATATCTCCAGGCAAGGTTGCGTGACTTTCTGAAAGATTCATTGAGCCAGGCACTTTCTGAGCATGATTCAGAGTGTAGATGGGCAAAACTGTGGTCAGCTTGGATAACCCAGACGAAAGGTCAGATAAATTGTTCTGCCTGCAGCAGACCTGGGATGCGTGGGTTGCACTCTGGATGGCTTCTTCCCATGCCTTCTTACTCACTGATCTTTCAGGATGTCTCTCCCTTGGCTCTCTCAGTTTAGCTGCTCATCTGGAAGCTCACCAGCCCTCTTGGAGTACAAATGTGGGTTAGGACCCACTCAGATGACAAGTAAAACAGGCCTGGCAGCAGTCCCTGTGCAGGAGACATAGCTAGACATGGATTGATAGCAGTAACTTCTTCCTTATATCAGATAGCCCAGCTATCTGATAGCCTTAAGAGATATGTATCTGAATTACTCTGAATTTGCTGAAGGGTCTGCACAGCATCTTGTGTGCCCCGGGTAGACAAGCCACAAGGTCCTTCCAATATTAATGGCTCCAGTTATGAGCTTGGTTTCTTGAGTCTTCCCTAGAGCTGTTGAAAATATAACATTTCAAACATTGTTTTAATTCTTTCCTTGGTAGGTTGTCTTACCCCCTAAGCTGAGCTTGAAGAAGCTAAGCTTGAAAAGACAGCATGAACAAACAGGGTTCACATCTGGAATAATCATTATCATCATTTTGTGTTAGGATGAGGTGGCTTAAAAAGGAGTAGATGACAATACTTATGACTGCACTTAGCCTGTGCTGAAGCTTGCACAGGGGTATTAATTCAGTTGTTTCATTTATCTCCACTGTCTCAACCCTTGCTTGGTAAACAAAAAATCCAATTAGGCATTCAAATTAGTTCTTGTTTTGTGCAGCTGAAATGCAGATGAGCTGCAAAATACAAAATCTGAACTTAAAAAAAAGTCCCCAGCTGTGGTGCTACTGGGAATTTTGGGAATCCAGACAAGCCAGAATTGATCCATATAGCATCTGCCTGGAGTTTATTAGTTCAGTATAGCCCTATGCATGTCCATCTGGGAATAAAAGAGGCCGCTAAACATAAAAGTTGGTCACCTCTTCATGGCATTGACCCAATGTGCCTCCTCTGTTGAGGAAGGTGGGAGAACATTGGTCCTTGAGTAAAGGTGGGTGTTTACAAACCAGGATGATAATGTAATTGTAAAGGAAGGCATACATTTAATTTTTCCTCATTTTGATATGAGTTGGTTTTGTCTCAAAAAGTCAGTATCCAGATTTATCTAAATAAATACATATTACATTATGACACACTCCTAGAATGGATCAAATCATATACACATCCCTGCTGGCTCATTTTCTGATGCTGGTTGGCTCAGTGTCTGAACCCCAATCACATGTTCCCTAGCTACTACTGATATTTAGCTTGGCTATAGGTATTCAGCATAAAGAATGAGCTGGCTTCTTTAACCAGCCGGGAGATTGACCTGCCTGCCCAGAGATTGGGGTTGACAGTGCCCTTTGTCGAGCTCCAATTACAACAGCACTGGCAAAGCCGCCGTTGTGTTTGGCGCTTGTTGGTTTCTGATTTTTCTCTGCAGTGCTGTACACTGAAATGAAAAACATCTGGTCGGCTCACACGCTCTGTTTAGACGGGTTACACAAATGCATGATATTATGCAACCCAGACCTGCGATCCTATTTCTCCCTCTTCTGAAGCATTTCATATTTTGCTTTTAATCACATCGGACAGGCAGCTGGAAGGCTTCCAGGTGCTGTTTCTCAGATGGTGAGCTTTGTTGCTTGACCCATTGGCACAGGTCAGCCTGCCACCACCTCATTGTTTTGCAAGAACGCCTTGTGTCTTTTTGCTTCCCTACCCATGAAACGGAGCAGCGCTAGCTCATGCCAAGAGACCAGCTGTGGAAGCTGGTGAAGTTCTTCCTGAAGCACAGCAAGCAGTTTCAGACAGTGTGTTTAGCTCACTTACTCCTTGGGCTTTTCCCATCTGACAGCACAGGCTTTCCAGCAGGCAAGGCAGAGCTGATAACCCTCATCTCTCAGCTCCAGGCAAGTCTTGTCTGTCCCCTGACACTTGGCAGGAGATGATCCACCTGGGAGAAACAGCATGATGCATGGCACCAGAAGGAGTTCAGTACAGGATTTCTGTCGGGTTTGCTCCTATTGTCCTTCTCGATGTGCTTTGGGTAAATCGCTCAAACATGATTTTTGCTGTGTTGTCTTTTCAGCTCTGAAGTGAGCAGTTTTTCTGAGCAGAGTGATTGTGAAAAGCTCAACAAGAGGAAATGGCAGTGCTGCCCACTGGCTTTTCACCAGGCTTATGGCAGTTGAAAATCAACTTTAGTAGCTCAAGCTCTGGAAGTTCAGCTTTTAATTAAAATACATAATTTAATGTGAGAGACCTTGTTCTCCGAGAAGGGTACCATTACAAATGCCTGCATCCGACCTGGATTGCTGAAATTGGCATATTGCCTCCTATTACGTTAGAGATAGCAAACCCAGACTGACTTATCACTGTAACCATTTGCCAAGCAGGCAGAGTCTCTGTCTTCATCCCAGATACAATAATAAAAAAAAAAGAACTAACATTTATTGGAGTTGACTTATTTTATATGTAAGCTGATGCAACAGCACAGCATGGCTGTAGGAAGAGCTGTTGAATGTAAGCCTCCACACTGTCACATCAAATCATGCAAAGCTGTCTGCAGAGAGCTGGGTGGGGACAGTGCTCAATGGGCTGTCCTAAACTCCACCTCTGGAGGCTCCACCAGGTTACTGCCACAGTCTATGGATTAGGTGGAATCTGATCGGAACTCTTCCTTCTTTATCTATGTGTGCATTTCTGTTTTTACATGCATATAAACAGTCTTAATATATAGAAGAGAAGTTAATGAAAAAAACAATAAAAATAATGCCTGTTAGCTCAGTTCATGCTGGTTTTTTCCCACTGCCCAGTTCATGCCTCCTTTATAAGGATTCCCTTTTCATCCTGTGGTAGATTTTGCTATAATCCTGGGCTTCACCATCTGAGATGGAGGAATGGCTCCTTTAATTTGCTTGGAAGTGGTCCAGTCCTTGGAGTCTGGATAGCTCTGGTTTGTATCTTAACAATGTTCAAGCTTTCACATGAATTTTTAAAATGGGAAATACCCTGATGAGCCCCTGGATCTTTCCCTCTTGGCTGGCAGCTTCCTTGCTCTGCTGAGACAGCCAAGGAAACCTCTTACTCCAAGCCACAAGGACCTCCTTTTCCACTAAAGAGAGGAGCCTGGGCTTTAGCTTGGGGGTCGGGCACACCCCGCTTGATTCACTACTTCTCTCCTCCTGCTTTCACCTATTAGTGTCCTTTGAAGGATCAGGTTACCTTGCCGGTGGAAATATATGAGCTCGCTGTGTGATATAGCATAACTGCAACAGCAGATCATATAATTTTCCCCTGAAGGCTTGTTGCAGACTATGTCGAGTCATTTGTATTTATGACAGCTTGGGGGTGATTTAGTGTGACCTCACTTTGATAAAAGCCATTTAGAGCTCATAAATATGGGTGACACACTGCCTTCTCGGCTGGGATTTTAAACGAAGAGCTGCATTTGCATTCCCATTGAGCTTTTATTGTTTGGGAGGTAAGAAAGGGAAGGAGCGGGAGAAAACAGGAAACGGAAGGAGTGCCCTTGAGATAGGAAGGATGCTGCTGTGCTTAGGACATCTCCAGCTCAAAGCACCAGTGATGCCTCCTCTTCTCCACATCTCCTGCTGGGCATGGGGTGAGGCAAAGCTTGGCTTGGCCCTTGTGCATCTGCTGATGGGAGAAGTGGATTCTCCAGATCAGGGAGAATGTGAATTTAACACTTACTTTCCACAGTAATATTGAAAGAGGCTTCCATATGCCAGCAGGTTTGCTTGTCACTTGGGTCTTACTGTTATGTGCTGTATTTTTCACATAATTTCAAGGAGACATTTCCTGAGGATATTTATATTCTGTATCTGGATTTATAAGGAGGTAGACAATTTATGATCAACAATAAAAGATACTTAAACCCAGCACAGAGTTGTCAGATTTTATGCACTAAGCTTAAGTTACTCATTGATGGAAGCAAGTAGGAATGTTGTACTTGGGATATGGTAATTTTTTTTCATAATTTGTAATTCCCAGAGGAACCTGAGCATCACAACCCATTGAATTTCACAAGGAGTTGAATATCTTTATTTTATAAAGGAGACTTCAGAAGATTAATATGTTTCCTTCTTTGTAGTCCCTAGCAGGGGCAGGACCTGAGCCTAGGAGTGTGTCTTGACCATCACATCACCAATCAATCCATTCCCTGCAGCCTAGACTTCCCATATTCTACAGTTTTCTCTTGCACAACCAGTGCAGGTCAATAAGAGTGAGTGGAAGCTGTTCTTGGTGGCTGAGAAACTTATCTGACACATTCATGTATTTAATAGCATAACTATTTGCTGCAGGGAGATGAGGACCATGATTTGTGTGTAAAGCTGTCCTGATGATGGACTTGATGTTCAGGGTTTGATATTCAGGGCTGTGGGTTACCAAATTAAACTAACCAAAAAAACCACCCCAAACCAAACCAAAACCCAAGACTTTAATAGCATCTGCACAGAACACTAATACAGGTCTTTATTTTACAGTTTTACACATATATAAGGTTTAGATTGTGATTTTAAATTTTGAGCAGTGTCACTTGTGCAAGTTATTTCTGAAATCTGTACAGCAAACATATTCTTAACATTGTCCTGGGTTTGTCAAGCACATACCCGTATGTTTGAAATACATGGAAAAGTTACAAGCCGATGTGTTTTTAAACCCCTTTTTTGGCTTCCTGATATGTTCTTTATAGATTATGTTCACTTTATTGAACAGTATTCTTAATTTTTGAGGTCTAAAAGCTAAAGCTATAACAAAGGCAAAATAAAAATTGCCTGCCCTGCAAATAACTCCTACAGTGTGATATACCATTAGAATGCTCTTACAAATTACTTAGTTTTGTACCTAAACTACCTAGTTAACCACTTTGCCACTGTCTTTGTCCTCTAGACTGGACAGTCTTCATATGTTGCACTATTGGTTAAGTTCACACCTAACACCTAAGCAACCAAATCCAGAGAAGCTAAAAGACAGTGTGCTTTTCATTAAGCAAATAGAAAGAATCACAGTCCCTGCCCCGAAGATTGTGCACTGCAATCAATGGTAGCATTAATGGGAAACTTCACTGCACTCGGAGGAACAGTAAAAGGTGCATGATGGGGCCCCGAAGATGAGGCGACCAGTAAACTACTTACTCTGCTTCAGCTTCATTAGCCATTAAAGCAGGATAATAGCACTCACCTTGCCCCAACAGAGATTGGTTGGTTGTCGCTGGCACAAAGTTATGGAGGAAAAAAAGCAAAAAAAGAAAGGAAAAAAAAATTTAAAAAAAATTAAAATAAAAATTCCCCAACAAACAAAAAGAAACAACTAAACCAGCCAACCCCAACATAAGCAAAAAAACCGAAACAACAACAAAAAAAACCCTACAGAAACAAACAAACAAATGAATCACACAAAAAAAAAAATCATGAGACGAAAAAAGAAACATCTCTCCAATTCTTTTCTTAGTGAGGTTGGCAGCTCGTGAGAGTGGGGCCCAGGTTGTGCCATGTGGCTTTCATTGCCATCCTGGTTGTGGAGTTATGGGGATGTTTGTGCATGGGTTCTTGGGCTGGTGGGTGCGTGCAAGCTCTGGGCTGCTCTGGCACATACTTCCCAGCACAAAGGGAAGGAAGGAATTGATTTACCAGCCTGGCCTTTCACATTTGGGGTTCAAGTTGTGGTTTAGCTCTCAAGCAGGCAAGTTCAGAAATTACCAACGGCTGCCCTGCAGACATTTGGCTGCTCTGCCAAAAGCTGTACAGTTGAAACCTCTCTCTGGGTGATCTGCACTGTGGGACCTGTCCATGGCTGACAAAACAGAGGCATGGAGCAGAATTGACACCAACACGCAGGAAGGCTTGTGCACCACCTGTCCACACCATGCCAGGCACAAGCTGATGCCATTTATCTTTATAAGCATTTTTTATTAAAAGTAGGTCCTAGTGCAAACAGACTTTGCAGTGTGGCTGTTTTTTCATTAAATGGGCTGATTTGGTCTCTGCTGACTCAAAAAGCCAATCAACAAGCCCTCTCAATCTTTGATCCATTTTTCTACTTAGCTGTTCTCTAAAGGCTCAATTTCCTCTCCTGTCATGCTTTAGAGGGGGGGAAAATACACAGCCTAGTCCCCAAGTTATAATACAATTATTTGGTGCAAGGGAATATTTTTTTTTTCTCCTCTCACTTGAATAAATTAGTTGTTAATTAAAGCTTTTTGATGTAGTGCGAAAGGGTTTATATTTGATACCAACAGCTGTATGCTGTTTGATTTATAGTCCTTTGGGGTGTTGTTGGTTACAGCGATCCATTTCTCCCCCTTCCCTCACGAAACACACACACACACACACATATCAAAGACCATTAACTGGTACTGTGTTTTCAATTAGAAGGAGAATATTCTTGCTGTTGTTTTCACTTTTCTATACATGACTTGAAAACAGATCACCATACCCATTTCATAGAATCAGAGAAAGGTGGGTGTTGGCAGGGACCTCTGGAGATCATCTAGTGCCACTTCCCCTGCTCCAGCAGGGTTGTCCAGAGCAGGGTGCCCAGGATCCCAGTGTCCAGGAGTGTTTGGAATCTCTCAAAAGAAGGAGACTCCACAACCTCTCTGGGTAGACTTGGGACAGGCTCGGACACTCTTAAAGAAACCATTCCTGATGTCGAGGTAGAACTTGTGTGTTCGAGTTTGTTCCTGTTGCCCCTTGTCCTGTCACTGGGCACTACTGAAAAGAGTCTGATGTCATCCTCTTGACACCCACCCTTTAGTTACTGATCAGCATTGAGAAGTTCCCTTCTCAGTCTCCTCCAGGCTAAACTGTACCAGGTTTCTCAGCCTTTCCTCAGCACACAGATGCCCCAGTCCCCTCAGCATCTTATTTGCCTCTGCTGGACTCACTCCAGTAGTTCTGGAGAGCCCAGAACTGGACACAGTAATTGAGATGTGGCTTCACTAGGACAGACTAGAGGTGATCTGCTGGTCATACTCCTCTTAATGCACTCCCAAGACACCACTGGCCTTCTTGACCATGAGAGTACATTGCTGGCTCAAGGACTCACAGGTCTTTCTCTGCAGAGCTGCTTTCCAGCAGGTCAAACCCTAACCTGTACTGGTGCAGGGGATTATTGTCCCTCAGGTAAAGGACTCTACACTTGGCCTTGTTAAAAGTCATTAACTTCCTCTTTGCCCAGCTCTCCAGCCTGTCCAGGTAGTTTCNCCCAACAAACAAAAAGAAACAACTAAACCAGCCAACCCCAACATAAGCAAAAAAACCGAAACAACAACAAAAAAAACCCTACAGAAACAAACAAACAAATGAATCACACAAAAAAAAAAATCATGAGACGAAAAAAGAAACATCTCTCCAATTCTTTTCTTAGTGAGGTTGGCAGCTCGTGAGAGTGGGGCCCAGGTTGTGCCATGTGGCTTTCATTGCCATCCTGGTTGTGGAGTTATGGGGATGTTTGTGCATGGGTTCTTGGGCTGGTGGGTGCGTGCAAGCTCTGGGCTGCTCTGGCACATACTTCCCAGCACAAAGGGAAGGAAGGAATTGATTTACCAGCCTGGCCTTTCACATTTGGGGTTCAAGTTGTGGTTTAGCTCTCAAGCAGGCAAGTTCAGAAATTACCAACGGCTGCCCTGCAGACATTTGGCTGCTCTGCCAAAAGCTGTACAGTTGAAACCTCTCTCTGGGTGATCTGCACTGTGGGACCTGTCCATGGCTGACAAAACAGAGGCATGGAGCAGAATTGACACCAACACGCAGGAAGGCTTGTGCACCACCTGTCCACACCATGCCAGGCACAAGCTGATGCCATTTATCTTTATAAGCATTTTTTATTAAAAGTAGGTCCTAGTGCAAACAGACTTTGCAGTGTGGCTGTTTTTTCATTAAATGGGCTGATTTGGTCTCTGCTGACTCAAAAAGCCAATCAACAAGCCCTCTCAATCTTTGATCCATTTTTCTACTTAGCTGTTCTCTAAAGGCTCAATTTCCTCTCCTGTCATGCTTTAGAGGGGGGGAAAATACACAGCCTAGTCCCCAAGTTATAATACAATTATTTGGTGCAAGGGAATATTTTTTTTTTCTCCTCTCACTTGAATAAATTAGTTGTTAATTAAAGCTTTTTGATGTAGTGCGAAAGGGTTTATATTTGATACCAACAGCTGTATGCTGTTTGATTTATAGTCCTTTGGGGTGTTGTTGGTTACAGCGATCCATTTCTCCCCCTTCCCTCACGAAACACACACACACACACACATATCAAAGACCATTAACTGGTACTGTGTTTTCAATTAGAAGGAGAATATTCTTGCTGTTGTTTTCACTTTTCTATACATGACTTGAAAACAGATCACCATACCCATTTCATAGAATCAGAGAAAGGTGGGTGTTGGCAGGGACCTCTGGAGATCATCTAGTGCCACTTCCCCTGCTCCAGCAGGGTTGTCCAGAGCAGGGTGCCCAGGATCCCAGTGTCCAGGAGTGTTTGGAATCTCTCAAAAGAAGGAGACTCCACAACCTCTCTGGGTAGACTTGGGACAGGCTCGGACACTCTTAAAGAAACCATTCCTGATGTCGAGGTAGAACTTGTGTGTTCGAGTTTGTTCCTGTTGCCCCTTGTCCTGTCACTGGGCACTACTGAAAAGAGTCTGATGTCATCCTCTTGACACCCACCCTTTAGTTACTGATCAGCATTGAGAAGTTCCCTTCTCAGTCTCCTCCAGGCTAAACTGTACCAGGTTTCTCAGCCTTTCCTCAGCACACAGATGCCCCAGTCCCCTCAGCATCTTATTTGCCTCTGCTGGACTCACTCCAGTAGTTCTGGAGAGCCCAGAACTGGACACAGTAATTGAGATGTGGCTTCACTAGGACAGACTAGAGGTGATCTGCTGGTCATACTCCTCTTAATGCACTCCCAAGACACCACTGGCCTTCTTGACCATGAGAGTACATTGCTGGCTCAAGGACTCACAGGTCTTTCTCTGCAGAGCTGCTTTCCAGCAGGTCAAACCCTAACCTGTACTGGTGCAGGGGATTATTGTCCCTCAGGTAAAGGACTCTACACTTGGCCTTGTTAAAAGTCATTAACTTCCTCTTTGCCCAGCTCTCCAGCCTGTCCAGGTAGTTTCCCCTAGGGTTGAATGTACCTGTGGCAGCAAAGACGTTTTGTGACACTGCCAGGGTAAAAGCTCTGCTTTGGGCTAAGGGCTTTATTCTGAAAGTGGTTCCCTTGCTTAGCACGTTTCATCTGCGTATAGTAGGTGCTGGCAAAGGAAATCCTCTGGTTTCCACTTTAAGCATGTTAAATTACACTGTGGGAACTGGGGTGAACATTCAGGTAATGCATAACGTGTTTGGAAGCTGTGTGATGATTTTGGGCTAAATTACCACTGTAGTCTTCAGAGTGGGCAACCTGGGTGACTTGGAAGGTCTTGGGTTTGATTTCTAGCTGGAAAATTGGAGAATATTAGGGAAAACAGCATCAGAGGGGGATGGATTATGTATAATACATTTTCTTGTAATCCTCTTCAAAAGGGTAGATCAAATCTGATGTAGATGGTTTTACTTAATTGCCTATCTCCATTTTTTTTTTCAGAAATTACTCCACAGTCATCTGCTTAGCTATTACTGTTTCTCACTGGTGGCTTTTGTCTGCTTATGGAGGCAGTCACAGACAGGTTAAGGAGGAGCTTTTCCATATGTTATGCTGTTTGCAGTTGATTCCTAGCACCATGTTCATTAACTGTGAGGGAAGTTGTTGAGCAGAAAGTGTGTTTCTTCACACTGGTTTGTGCTCGGGCTTCTGCACGTGGGACTTCGCAGTCTTGTGGATTAACACATAGCGCACCTTTTAGAGAAGATCCAAGCTCAGCTGAACAAAGTAATAGGATCAGCTTCTCATGCAGAGGAGAGGGAAAGCCCTGCTTCTTCCAAGAATCCCTATCCCAGGCAAGGCTGTCCTACTGCTGCCATTTAATTTGTTTTAATCTGATGGGGAGGGGTTGTGTGTGTGGGATAGAAACAGGTCTTAATTAATTGCCTTCTACTCCAGGCTCAAGAGGAAAACCCGCTTCGGAACAAATTAATGCAATCAAAATCTGCAGGTTGTGAGGCTGCTGGCAGAGTTCCCTGTTTGTGAGTAAATGAGAGCAGGTTTCCAGCTCTTGAGGATGGGAGAGGCATTTCTGAAATACAGTAGCTGGAGGTGAGGTCTTTTGGTGAAGATGAGGAACTGGAAAGCAGAGTGGTTTTCTCTCATTCCCAGCTTCTCCACAGGGAGCACAACTGTCACTGCCACCTTTTCATAACTGTTGAATTTGAGTCCAGAGTTTAAGGAACTGGATGATGATGGAGATGACCCCTGTTGGAGAGGAGTGGCTGGAAAGGAGCAGAAATGCCCATGTCACCTCATCATACCCTCTCCCTTTTCTCAGTGCAGCAGAGATTCATCCTTTATCTGCTATCATCTATCTATCTATCTATCTATCTATCTATCTATCTATCTATCTATCTATCTGTTTGTTTGTTTATTTAGATAAGTATCATTATTTTTCCTTTCCTGCTATTTCTGCAGGCAGTAGTGATGAGGGCACCAATGCCTTTCTACTTAACACAACTTCTGGAGTCCTACACGTATTACATTGTCAGTAATACTTTTCTGGTATGTACACTGTACGGTTGCAAATTGTCAACCTGCCAGGAGGGGTTTTAGGCCACTGAGATTGGCAGAAGGCTTGTGGGAATGCCCATACATCTCAGCGTGATGGTAAATACCTTCCAGTCTTAGTATTACATTGCTTATAACAAGGACCTATTCTGGGAAGGGCTTATTTATCTAAGGATCAGTTTAATATTCTAGTTCTGAGGACTGCAGATTTTTTTTCTACATTGCTGATGGAAATTTTTATTTGTTGTATTAGATACAGTTTTATTAGGACCTACAGAGACACTGTATTTCAGACTTCATAAATGGATTATATAGTGGAGAGCAAAAGGAGAGATGTTCACAAGGAGTTTGCTTTATCTTCCTTAGGGAGTTATTTGGCAAATTTTGTCTATTTTCTACTTTGGGTTTAGTTGAGCAGGGGGGATAAATAAGTATTTATCAAATTACAAAATTAAATTTTTGCACCTATATGGAAGAAAACATACGTTTTCAGATGTGTGCATGTCATCTCCTTGAGGGAAACAAGGGGGGATCATATTATGGATGTGCCAGTTTGCCTCATTTCTGTAGTGCTAATTGAGGGCTGAATATCAGTAAATTAATAAAAAGTGGTATGTGCTGAAGAACTGGGATAACACTTCTAGCCAAGCATCCACAAAAGCTATACCAAACTTCGCTTTTTAAGACACACTCCTATGATGCTTCATACAATTTCCCAGCAAGGTTCTATATTCTTCTGAGCTAGCTGTTGTTACTATGCAGCCACCCTAAATATTGACTTCTGAATTATTCAGGCATTTGGAGAGAAGGGAGAGAATAAAAAACCACATGTATTAGCTGTGCATGTTTCTGCAGCTTTATGGAGCCACTAAAAGTTGCAGGTGAAAAAAAAAACCCCAAAAATACAGCGAGGGTAGTGAAGGAAAAGCAAGAATGGAGAGTGCTCGTGTCAGCAATGAAGACCATGAACCCATTAGCACAAGGCAACTGGAAGAGAGGACTTGGCTATCAGGGGCCACTGTAGGTGCTGGTGAAAACATGTTGGTGTGGTGGAGGAGGTGACAAGGAAGATCAAGGGGAGAGCCAGGGAGTAGCAAACGAGGATGGGGAGTGAGGAACCACACAGTAAAAACTGGAACCAGACTATGTGCAGCCATGTCTACACAAAGCTGTTGGATGAAAGGAGAAACATTGAGGAGAAACATTCAAGGTCTGGGTGATTTCTCATTTTCTGGGATAAACAACCTGAGCAGTTAGTAAGGTGTGTGTGACAGGGCAGTGGCTCCTGTATTTGAGTTCTTTAACATGACCCACTCTGTAATGTGATTTCACAGAGTTTTGAAGACCACTTTGTTTTCTCATCTACAAAGGCCAGTGTTTTAAAGTTCCAAAGGTTTTCCATCAGCAAATCTTCTTGTGGCCTCTTTAATTTTGTGGTGTGGGGTTTTTTTTTTCCTTTTTTTTTTTTTAAAAAAAAAAAAAAAAAAGGTGCAGCTGTAATATCTTTATTGTTTGAAAAAGAGCCTTTGAATTTTGGCAGGGACAAAAGCTCTGCAGCCGAAGACATGCCTTTCCCTTATCCCATGAAACTCCCCTCTGTTCTGGCTGAGTTATGAGCTGTGCAAGATCACCATTCCCCATTTCTCACTTGTGTTTCTCAGGAAAATGTTGGCAGCGGGTCAGAATAATAACTGAACATGAATCTTCCACAGAACTGGGCCCACAAAACTGCCAGAGCAAAAAGTAGCAAAGAGAGAAGTCCCTGGGGGCTCATGGGGCAGGTGGGGTTGGTGTCTCAACTCTTGTGGTCTCCCTGTGGTTGTAGCCAGCCACGGAAGTGCTCATCTCCTGTGATTCTCAGTGAAGGAAAAGGTGGGCCAACTCTTGGACTCCACATAATTACTGTTCTCTGTGCTCAGTCTGCTGAATCAACCAGATAGCAAGCTAGGAAGTGATGGGTTCATTCTTGTGGGCCCAGCCGTGATGTGGGTTGGGGCACACAAGTGTTAATCCTGCGGTGACATGGTTTCCTATCACATGTATGAAGCCACACTGCTGGAGAGGCAGCCACTCAAACAGAAATAAGTTTGCACAGTATCTGTAAATGTGGGAAATTTTTGTTGCTTGCATCTTAAATATCTTTCTTACTGCAGTGGACAATGTAATAAACACACCAAAAGCGTGTCTGTCTATACTATGTATATACATGTTAGATGATCCACATCTGGATGGCCATGTAAGCATCGCCATATGGGATGTATGCACGTTTAGGCTTACATAAACATAAACTAGGATTCTCAGGAGTACAATGCAGAGCAGCAGCAGAATCCCAGCCTTGGGGTTGTTTTTTTTCTTTGAGGGGCAAACCTAACAAAAATGTGTATTTGCTGACAAACAGAAGAGAAAACTCTCGGTGACGCTCGGCAGGCAAAGGCAGCCGCATGCATCCCTGTTTGCTCCTATATAACTGCTTCATTTCCTTCTGAATAACAAGGAGGTTCCCCCCTCCCCGACCCTCTGCCGGAGCTTCAGGCTCTCTTTCTGACAATGCACGACCGAGTTGCTCGTTGGAGTGCCTGTCATTAAGCAATGCACTGATTATTCTGGCAGCTCCACGACTCAAGTCCCCCTGGACAAAGTCAGACATGGAGAGAATTGAATTTCGCCAAGGACGGGGCTAAAGGTCGTTCCATGCAGTGGACAGCTGTGTCTAGTCAAATCGAGACTATTGCTCCAAGTGTTACCAGCAGAATAGCTGATAGCTCTGTTGTCAGTTCATTTACACTTGCATCCTGTTACAAATTAAACTGAAATTGTGGCGCGCCGAAGAAGCGGAAAGTCGGTTGTCTGCCAAGTGACAATTCCTTGTATCACCAATTTCCAAGTGCAGCCATTATAGATCATTGCTAGGGTTTGTGTTTGGTTTGTTGCTTTGTTTTGGTTTTTGTTTGTTTGTTTGTTTTGGTTTTTTTGTTTGTTTGTCTGTTGGTTTGGTTTGTTTTGTTTTTTTTTGTTTTTGTTGTTGTTGTTGTTTTTTTAGCAATTTCAAGCAATGAAGATTTAGGATGCTGATTTTCTGCCACGGGCAAAATTCCCATTAACACCTGCTCTCATCTTCTAATCCCATAGGTGGGAAAGGAAATGCAAAGCTCTGGTAATGGGCCTCTTTCCTCAGCTCTGCCTATAAAGAATAACATGAAGTATAGAATTGTCCCTTCTTCTAGTTTCTAAGGGTTTAGAGGTGGTTGGTTGGTTGGTTGGTTTGTTGTTTTCTCTGTGTGTTTGTTTTGTTGTGTTTTTGTTGTTGTTAGGGTTTCCCCCCACCCAATGTGGAAATCTGAATTAATATAAAGAAAAAAAAAAGGAAATATCTTGGTTCTATTACAAACTCTTCTGCATGGAGGCAGAGTGTAGCAGCAAGAGCAAGTGAGCAGCAGCAACTGAGCATCAGCACTGATATGCTGGTGTTCATCTCAGCCCTGCACAGCATCTTCCCCTGAACCTGCACCTAAGGCATCAGCAGGACAGAAAATGCCTTCCAGACAGAATGGTAGCCTTTCCCTAGATCCTCAGTGGGTCCCACCAACTATGATGAAAGCCTGGGACTTGACCACATTTGGAATAAACTTGCCCCATAACATCAGTGCTAATTAGCTGGCATTATGAATGGATTAAGTGAGACACCAGCTGCAATGGGGCATTTTGATTTGGGTTGTGGCTCAGTAATTAGATGCACATAAGCTGTCTGTGGAGCTGTCAGTCATCAAGCAGCAGTTTCCCTTGCAGTGTTGGGAAGAAGAGCTTTTCTGTGTTCCATCATCTGTTTTTCTGTGGACCTTTGGGTGACATACCAGTAGTCAAATATAGCATTGAGTGTGAACCCAAATCCTCCCAAGTCACAGCCGTGCAACTCAAAAGAATTTCACTGCTCAGGTACCTGAGCAGTGCTGTGGTTTTTTATAGTGAAAAAATGCTCCTTGTACAGTGACAGTTTAACGTTGTCACCACCCATCTCTTTGATCCCTGACAGCCTTACCCCTCTTCTACAATTGGTGCTTGGAATGGAATTTTGGGGAAAATATGTTTGATGGCACCATAAATTTACCTAGAACAACAATAAATTGAAATTACAGATGAGTGAATATGTGCAGTGATGCTGGTGGTAGCATCTTGTGTTCTCACCTACAGCTGGACTAGTTATCCTGGGCTACCATTCTTGCCAGGGGAGAGAAATATGTAAGTCCAATGAGATACACCTATTTCAGAGGTCTTCTGTGTTAGGAGGATGGGAATCATTCACTGTAGGGAGTCTGGTGATTTGTTTGGATAAAGTTGTCTGGTTTTGAGACCTCTAGTTTTAATAGATGAGCCAGGAGGTAAATCCTGCTTTTCCTCCCAAATCTGGAGCCTACATGAGAATGAAATAACCAGACAGCAACTTTCTTTAATGTGAAGGAAGGCAGAAAGTGAAGAGGCAGCTTGACTGCCCCTGACATAGAGCCTTTATCAGCTTCATAAATAAAGGGCATATGCATGTAATGGCTGGCTGCATCTCAGATTGCAATACCAATGTTTTAAAAGCCTGCTGACAGAGCATCTGCTTATTTCATTACTCCTCCAGAGTCTTTGCAGGTAAGTCATGCATTATACAGTACCATCTCTAGCAATGCACGACCAGAGGGGACAGTCTGTGAAAATTCTGTATGGTCCATCACTTCCCCTTGCCTTCCAGGAGAGAGTAACATAAGGAATTATGTATTCAGTTAATAGGCAGAATTTACAATATAAAAAGCTACTTGCAGTGAACTAGTATTTGTGTTATTTTAAAAGAAAGGAAAACTATCTCATTACTACATGAGCTGTCTGCGTGCACAGGAGAGCAAAGATCATTTTACAGTAAACTGCTCAGAAAATGTACCGAAAGACTCAGTATTAGTCAGGTGAAAAAGGAAGTCCCACATTTTACTGGAAGACAGAATAATGATTTACAAGAGTTTGTGGTGAGCCTTGACATTACAAGAACATTTTGAGGTTACTAGGTGCAGATTCTTCCTGGCACTGACTACAGAATAATCTGCCCTGTGTTGTCGTCAGTAATATGGCAGAGGAGGTCCATGGTAGTCCCACTGAATTAAGGTTTCCCTTTAGGAGCAAAATTTGGTCCAGAGTTTGCAAAGTACGACTCATGCATGGTAGAGGAAGATCAAACTATCTCCTCAGTTACATTTTCCAATGGGCACGCTCACGTTGTCCCTGTGCTGTGTACTGCTGCTACACATCTCAAATGCTTCCTTTTGTTGTTGTTAACTGAAAAAGCAGGATCTCAATGCCTTGGGTTTTTAAGCAGTATCTGTATTCAGTAAGAGCTGATTTTCTCAAGCACAAACTCCTGCTCATCTGCAAGGCATTGATTTGACTTGGCATCTGTAATTCACCATTCTCCAGCACCCAGACATGTAGACCTGAGGATGTCCATTGCCTTTCCTTGCAGTTTTCCTTACTACCATGGCCATGTGCTTTTGGGCTGTAGCAACATGAGCTTGCTGTGTTTCTTTGAGTTGCTGCTAGGCATTTTTTATAGAACAAGTCTCAGTGCAAAAGCTGGTTTTGTCAATAAAGAAAGGGACCTAAAGGGTCCATAGTACTATGTAACACTGTGGCGATTTGGCATTGGTCAATATTGCATATTGACTAGTCTACATAAAAATAGGTATCTGAAATATGTCTTTTTTGGGGGGAGAGACAGTAAAAAACTGTGAGACCATTGAGCTGCTTATGTGAAATGAGTTTCTGGGCCTCTGTCCAGTTATTCATAACCTCACCCATCTGACATACACAGAAAAATTTTTTAAAAATGCCTCTGGGTCCAGCATATGTAATGAGGATGAACATGATAAAGAGAGCCATGGAAGTGGCTTTCAGCAGAATTCTGGAGTACACAAGGAGATAGGCAGCAAAAGAGTTTTAGCTTTATAGGCTTTCCTAATTAGCATCTGTAGCTGAGGAAATACCATAAGATATTTTCCACAAGTATTCATTAGCTTGTTGGGTTTTTATAAGCTTGGTTAGACTTTGTACACTTTCTCCCACCATCCCATCTTATTTGCTCTTGACAAATATTCCAGCAAACATGTTTGTGAGAGGGTGTGTTTGTGGAGGCTGCGAATACTGGGGAGTATTCCTGAATAGTGCCTTTAATATTCCTGCTGGAAATCTGCTTCTAGGGATCGTAATGTCCCTCTGTTCAGGAGACAAACATCACCGTGTGGTGCAGACATTTAACAGCTCATGAACTGGGAAGAGATCAAGAAGAGTTTTCACAAAAGAGTTTAAAATACATATTTTTAGGCAAACAGCAATCTGCTAATAGTTCACAAATCAACACACCGAATATGTCAAATGACTGTCTCTTCTGTAGTGCCCCATTTCTGGGATTTAAGATCACCCAACAAATTTTGGAAACAAAACCAAATACTGTATTTCCTATTCTCCTTAAATTTCAACCTGTAGAAGAAAAGAGTTATTTAAAAAAAAATATTTAAAACTGCTCTGTTTAGAATAGCTTCCATAATATTGTTTCATATTGACAAATCCCTAAATAAGAGACTCTTAATCTTGACTCCAGCTCAGATGAATGATTTCTAAAGCTTTTCTTTTTGTGACAGCAATGAATTGGTCGATGTTTGTATTAAGCTTTCCTAAGTGCATTATTAAATGGACAAAACTTCAACAATAAATGGGCTGACTGGCTCAGTGATAAATTGAAAAGAGGGGGAGGTGTGTATTTTTAGGCAGAAGAATCATCATGGAAATTGTCTGATTGCCATGCATTTTGAGAAGGGCTACGTGGAAAAATGCTTCAAATAGGTACCAGACATGAGCTGCTCTTAAATCAACCAGACTGTGCTTTGGAAAAAAAAATACTCATCAATGCATATCTTGTCCTAAGGCTTGTCTAGGATCAAAGAATCCCTGATAGTGTTGGAAGCAAAACCGTTAGGCTTTCTTTAAAAGTGCTTTAAGTTCCTCTTGTCATCATGACTTGCAAGCAGGCTTGAGTATTTTACTTTTTCCCTACATGAGAAAAAGAGAGAGGCAGTTAAAGATGCGAAGAAAAGACAAGGAGTCCTCCTGGGTCTTTGTACTGTTTTCTCTAGGGCTGGTGTTATCAAAAAACAAATAAGGACAACTGAATTCCCAGTTCTGTCTCTTGTTTGCCATGTCACAGGATCATATTTGTGAGTGATTGTTTCAGGTGAGGATGGATGGCATATTCACGGCATTTCTGTCCACCAGTAAGTGGGACTTAAGTTCTGTCTGTGGGTAGAAGTTCAACACTCTGTGTTCTCAGCCTGACAGACATCAGGGTACACTGGAAGTTCGCAGAGATAATTATAAGCTACTGAAGTTGCCAGGTACATCATGACATCCATTGAAAGCCATGCTTTAATGAGCTGAAGATGAGGTTCAGGGTCTAGAATGGCTTCCCAGCTCTGCTGCTGGCTGGCTCCAACTCTCACAAACCTGCACCTCTTCTCCGAGCTGTGCAAATGAGATAGTAGTATCTGTCTCACAGGGGGTGTTAAGAAGCTTAAATCATTAGTGTTTACAAAGTGTTTCTAGATCCTCAGATGGAAGGCTCTATAAACAGACGAAGTATTATTAATTACTAGCTTAGACTGAATTGTAAAGCAAAAATAAGAATGTCTGGAGGAAAGAGGAGGTGAATTTGATTATGATCTGCATCGTTCTAGTGACTTTAACTTAAACAGTTTACTGATTTGATTTCCCCATTACCATAATCTTAAAAATCTCCAGTCTGGTTGTAATATTTTACTTCCAGTTTACTTTGGGGAAAATCAAGGTGCATGGGACTCTGGGAGTCAGGCCTTGTACACTAAAGAATAAATCATAAGCTTAATTCAGGTAATCTCTCCTGAATTTATACCACAAGATTATGTTGGTTTAAACAGAATGAATTCTGATTTACAGAACATGGCTTCAGTGATGCCGTTTGTGATTTACATCAGAAAATAGTAGAAAAACAGTCTTGAACATCTTTATACCTCAGAAGCACATCATGGTACTAAAGTTCAGAGCATTTAAAAGCATATGGGTGGGTTGTTGTTTTTTGTTCATTTGTTTGTGTGATTTTTGTCCTCTTCATTCAGCCCTGTCAAGAAAAAAACAGACTGGTTTATTCAGTATTTTCCACTTTCTTAATTTTGTGCAATACCTCAGCAATGCCATGCTTGGGTTCCTAGTTAACTTTTTCTTGGCATTTGGGAGGTATGAAGAACCAGAGTAAGCTGGGTAACATGTTGTTTGTGTTTATAAGTTGTGTTATTTATGTTTTTTCCTGCAAAGCCTTCTTCTTTACGACCAAACCGCAGTAGGTCTCTTGTGAAATTAATCATAGAAATAGTAAGCAAGTTACCTGGTAGTCTTTCAGTCTTTAAGATACACATTTTTTTTTTATTATTTTTTTTTCTTGAGCCACACCATTAAAAAAGCAGTGGGTAACCATTTCCCACTTGGCCTCCAAAAGGTGAAATCGTCATCTGGTACAAATTGGCATAGCTCTATTCAAATCAGAGTGACCACATTAATTCACTCCAGCTGAAGCTTCAGCCCTTAAAACACAAGTGAGCAAAGTGAGTTTTGCACAGGATGGATTTTCAGGCTGGATGGAAGGTTTTGCTGTGAAACTTAGTTATGTGTCTAGGCTCTGTGGGAAACAGTCTGTTTGACATCTGCAGCATACACAGCAAATGCTTTGGCAGTTCGAGTTAATGCCTTTTGAATTCACAGGTTGTTTACTTTCAGCTTGAACGTGGATTTGCTTTCAGCCTCAATGGGAAATCTAACATAAGAGGTAATAGGACCAGCCATCTGTCTAAAGGGTATGAGAATTCCTGATTTTGAACCAATAATGGAGATCAGGGACAAGTTCACCCCCTGCGTAACCTCTGGCACTCATATACTCCGTGGATTTCCGAGTCAGGATCCATTCCCTCTGGTGCAGTTTGAGCGAGTATAGACGAAGGAGATGAGACCTATGAAATGAACACAGTCAACATCCCATTCCAGTGGTCGCTTCTACAAACAGGCATTGTTCCAGCCCTTTCTTCATCCCCTCTGATTTACAACCTGTTTTGGCCTGCAAACCACGCACCTGTGAAGTGGCCTCTGCTCCCTGGTGGCTGAGGCCTGTGGTCTTGGGGGAGAGTTACACAGCATGAGTGAATGGGAACCCCCATCTCCTGCCAGCATTTCCTGCAAGTAAATATCAACCCATGTGTTAGGAGCAAGAAGATGGTGTAATAACTAAATTGGTTGGATCACTTTTTTTTTTTTTTTTTCGGAATAGCTCAGGGCCAGATTTCTCAACTGTTCAGCACTCTTGAAAGGGTCCAGATTTTTCACTTGCTTTCTTTCAAGCCAAAAGTTAAACCCATCCCTCCCTCCCACCATCTAAACTAAGAAGCTGCACAAGAGCCAAGATTTGACAAAAATAATCAGCATCCTGCAGCATTTAGTGGGACGCAATGAAACAGATTTTGCAAAGAGCACAGCATGTGACTGGTAATGGAACTGCTCCCGATTCACACATGTGGACGTGAATGGGGACTTGGGCCTCCTCTAGCTGTCTTGGTCACCTACAAGAAGTACCATCAGATTCAGTGAGAAAATTCTTAAGGCTATATGTACTGTGCTGCCTAGAAGGCAGTATCCTTGTTTTGGAAGCCTCTGTAGTATAAACTCTTGGTGACACCTTTTCCACTTGTCTCCGTCATTTCTGTTGACTTGAATTATCCTGACTTATACCAGCTAAAGACCTGCATCTTGGTCTTCAAAGCACTTGAATAAGCTTAAGATCATTGCTTGAGTAATTAATAGGAAAGACTTGAAAAATTACTACAAGTAATCATTTAGGAAGAATATCATCTGGTCTTTTAACAGAAAAATGTTGATTCTTTACTACATGTAGAGTGAATGTATGTGCTCTCAACGTTCTCAAGGTGAGCAGTCCAGGCATACAGGCTCTGTGGCAGCATCCTTAAAAAAACCACTAGCCTGATTCTGATCTGCCTCATACACTGAGCAACATTACTGGAGATATCTTGATGTAAATTCAAACAGAGAACAAAACCAGCACTGCAACAGCCCTGTTTGTCCAGAGGACTTAAGCAAAACATGCCGCTTTCATCCCAACAGCACAATCCCTGGGCTATTTTACCTCAATTACACTCTGATTTAAGAAAACCGGAGGGCACTGGCTCGTGTTCAAACTGTTTTCTTTCTTCCTTCTCTGTCAAATTACGGCTACTGCAGATCTGATGAGTTTCAAGATTGGGTGGGGAAACAAGACTCTCTTCAAAGTCTCTATTTTGTTTATTGATTCGATAGTATTTACTGACTAATAACCACCCAAGGCTAACAGGCTCATTTGAACTGTGAATGCTGTGATCTTGAATGTTATCTATGGGAAGAATAACCAGCTTACAGATAAATAGTCTGCCTAAGGTGGAAGAAATCAAGGCTTGTAGTCCTCTCTTAGGGAAACTAGCTTGGTTTTCTACCAATTTTCAGGGAGTCTTCTTTTAAAGTTTTCTGTAGAATTGCAGCACCATTTTTTCTCCTCATATATGTTCAGTCATGAAAACCAAGGTGGCTTGAAATTAAATAAGCACAGTCCAGCCTTCAAGTAAAAGACTTTGTGGTTTTAGGTTTTGCTTGGAACCAGAAGTAGAAGATCCAAAACACTGCATAAAATAAGAAGTAAAAAAGCTGTTTTTGTGGTATTTTTGGCATGGGCAACGGTGCTGAGAGATACTGGAAATCATGCAAAAAAGGATCTGTTCTTAAGGCATTTCCAGCCTTGCTCTGAAGACTGAGGGCTTTAGATAAACATCTGCATGTGGGCATCTTTATCCAAAACAAACCACCCAACCTTTTGTAGTTCACCCGTCACTAATGATTTCCCCCTCTGCATCTCTCCCCGTGCACTTGTGCACGCACACAAGTTCTTCAAGGCACCCAAAAAGCTTTTCCTTGCCTATAATGTTTTCCTCTTGAAAAAGGTTTTCTCCTCCGTGAAGAAAAAGAACATGATCAAGAACCCAGTGCTGCTGAAAGGATTTCCTCTCCTCAACCTCACCACACACAATGGGATCACTTTCCTCCCCCTTGTCCTTTGCCACATCTTCTCTACATTTTGTGTGGTTGTTTTTTTTCTTTCCTAGCCTGGAAAAAAACAACATCCCCTCTGCTCCCTGGTAGCATGGGTGACAGAGACTGAGAAATCAGCACAGTGTCAGCACGAGTTTAGCCCCGCAGTTGGGACCTGAACTTTCAGCAGCAGAGCACAGCGCTGGGTCACTGCACTAAAGCGAGCCAGATTGATACAAAGCGCTTGCTCACCCTGGGAAGAGAAGCATCAGAAGCTGGTTGATAAAAGTCTCCAGGCGCTAACTATTGTGAGCCCACAAGCAACGAAGGCTGAGTTTTTCCTGGGAAAGATCACCAGGGAGTGTATATTTACTGTCATAACCCCCAAAACGACACAATATTTGGATGCTCACTGCACTGGGGAGATAGTGTAGGGGCAGTGTAGATTTCGAGAGTTGTCGAAACTGGAGATGGAGCGTGTGGACTCAATGTGATACCTACTGTGTGAAGCTTTCAGTTCTGAAGACCTAAACGATCATGTCTGCCAAGAGTTAATGTGCTTAGAAAAAGGATGCTAAAATATTCTTTCCCACTCCAGTTTGCAGCTGAGAACTTGTTAGTCTGTAATATCTTTTATTTATAGCGCCTTTCGTCTCAAAGGATCTGAAAGAGCCTTTATTTGAGAGTCACTTCAATGATACCTTCAGGCAGGGACGCTCTTCTGCAGGAGCCTCCAACTGAGGTTGCAGGGTTTGCTTTGCCATGGACACACGTGAGGGATCAGGTCTGTCTTGTCAAATGCCAGTACTTGGTACTAAAGTCTGAAAGGAAGGGCAGAAATTCACACTATTCTTTAGAAATAGGAAAGAGAGGAAACAGACTTGTAAAACACCTGGGAGAGAGGATTTGGATGGACACAGACTGACTTCAGAAGCAGATGTTTGGGAGGAACTATTGCCAACACTGGATGACATCCTTATGCAAAGGTCCTGAGACAGTGAAACTGCAACTCAGAAGGGAATCTTGTGGCTCTACATGGATATTGGTCCATCAAACCCAGACAGCCCCAGCCGTGATGTGGTGACCTGAAGAAAGCTCCAATATAGACTTGACACAGGGCAAGGGGAAACACCATGGTGTCAGAGCTGCTCCTATGGGCACAAACCAAAGGCTTCAGTTTTAAGTATGCAAACTCACACAACCCCTAATGAGCGCAGTCACAGCAGGACATCTGCTTATTTTAAGTCCACTTTAGCGCCTGCCCATGAGCTGCTCCACAAACAGCAGCTGGCAGTGGCCAAAGGACCAGCTCCTCCATGTGGCTCCTGGTAGCTAGGAGGTGTCATCCAGCTCTTCGCTTTTCTTCTGCATTATATGTACAGGCCAGGAAAGCAAAAGTTGAACCAACTGACAGTTTTATGATTCCAGCTAGCGATTTCTGCTTCATCCACAGCCAGTCGAGATTTTGCCAAGATACATATTAGGCAGCTGCTCAGGACACTGCTGTTTTGTCTATAGCACCCCAAGCATGCTGTCTGTCTGTCTTCTGGTCTGTCTTTGCGACCCTGCTTCCAAGATGGTTGTCCTGCTATTCCCAGGGGTGGACAAAGCATGTTTAGCAAGAACTACCCTTTTCCTGGCACTTTTGCTGGGCCTCATGAGTGATTTGTAGCTGCAGGGAGCAGAAAGCACTGGACCTGAGGCAGAGTGAGTGCCCATCTGTTTCACCACTCTCTAACTCTTGGAACTTTCCAAGGAGTCCTTATGTGTTTTGGTGAATGAAGCAGTCCAGCCAGGCTCACAAAAAGCTCCTGGGACATCAGCAGCTACTTACAGGGCCATACGGTGCTCTGGGTGTCCAGCCTGGCTTATAGCTGAATGTTCTCATGCCACCATGCTGAAATCCTCAGTGTATCTTCTCTCCTCCCTCCACATCTCTTCCATGCCATCCACAGCATCAGCATTATTAAATTTTTATTTTTTTTTTCTTTTTTTCTCCCTCCACGTCTCTTTCCTCCAGGCACCAGACAAGGTGCATTTTACATCACTTTATCTCTGCCATGCATATGTCAGTGTTTCAAACTCTGGTTTAATTGGAGTCACATCTCTGGCTGGAAGTTGGCTCTCTCGGGTCCTTTCCATGGAGAATGTGCATTTTGCCTTAACCGCTCTCTACCTCCCAACCAAACGTCTCTCCTCCCTCCTTTGTGGAGAGGACTGGGGCTTACACATCCTGGCCTGTGCCAGGTTCACATTGCCTGCTTTTAGGGCATCTCTCACTCTCACTCTTCCTCACAGAAAACCCTACATATGTTTTGTGTACATATGGGTTTTTTTGTTGTTGTTTTGGTTTTTTTCTTCCTTCTTGGGCTACTGAGTGTTATGTCATGTTTCTCTTCCTTTGGTGCTCCTTCCACACATACAGCTTTGTGGTGGGAGTGGGAGGGAGTGCCTCAGTGGACAAGGCAAGAGGGAAAAAGGAAAAAAACCCCAAACAACTAATTAAAAAATAAAAAGTAAGGGAATAAATTTTTGGGAGGAGGGCGTTTAAGAGGAGAGAAAAACAAATCAAAGCTGGTGCCAGGCTGGAACCAGCAGCTGGTTGCCAGCACAGCAGGCTGAGAAGTTGGTGGTGGAAGTGCTTAGTGCCATGTTTGGGTTACTTAAAAAAGTACACTCTCCCTCTCTCCCTCCCTCTTTATTCCGCCTCTGTTTTTCTCCTGGCCCCACAGGCAGCAGGAGGGATTCGGTTGCCAAACACCAGCTTGCAGGACAGTTGTATTTACAGCCATGCCAAGGGATGCAAACGGGGTATGCCCTGCCCCGCGACATGTGTGTGCGCACACGAGTGTGCATCTGGGAAGCCGTGAGCAGGATCGGACCTGCCAGGCATGCTGTGAGTGCAGTGGCTCTCCTCTCCGAGGAGATGCCAGTGCATTGGCAAACGTGGCTCGATTTCTTCTGCCAGCGTGCGAGGAGGAGGTGGGAGGGCTGGGGATGGAGGAGAAAGGGGAGGGTGGAAGGTTGTAACGCTTGGCTGGAAAAATTTGGAGTACAANTGGAGGTGGGAAGAGATTCGTGTTTGCCGAGTGGGCTCGGTTGGGAGCGGGCAGGGAGGGCGCGGGGTGCCGCAGGCGGGGCGGGCGGGGGCTGGGGGTTTTGGGGCCGCAGGGAGGCTGACGGCCCCGGCGGCGAAGCGGCGGGGCTTTATTTTCTTCCTTTCTTCCCTCCACCCTCCGCTGGGTGCTCAGAGGAGAAGGCAAGACAAAAAGCTGAACCGGTGCCAAGAAGGAGCTGCAGCGACTCGAAAATGGCACTCTGCGCCACGCTAATATTTCGAAGCTGGGCTGCGCTGGAGAGCAGCAGAACGTGCCGGGAATGAGAATGGCCGTGGCCAGGGCGCCGCCGGCCGCGGGCAGGGGTGTTCTCCCTTCTCTCTACTTCCCCGCTCGCCTTTTAAATGTGACCCTTTTTCTCCTCCATCCACCCATCCCCGGCAGTGTTTAGGTGTTGCGGGAAAGAGGAGAGGAGACCCTTGCTGGGGACTCGGTGTGAGAGACGGGGCAGAAGGGGGACAAGCGCTTCGCACCCCGGGGCTGGTGCTAGGTGGCAAGCGCCGGGCAGAGCTGTGCTGCTCTGGCCCACGTGTGTCCGTTACGATGCTCGCTGGAAAGGATGATAAGTAGAGAAGGGGCTAGTACGTGCTCATGCCCTCCTGCCATTCCCATGTCAGGGAGGGATTTGTGTTTTCTGCATTTTTTTTTAATTATTTTTTAACTAGTGAGGAAGAAAAGACTCGATTCCCAGGGAGTTTTCTGATTGTTTCTCTTGCCACTCCTTCCCCTCCTCCTAGCTGTCCTCCTCCTCTTTCTGTACCCATAAGGCTGCTCTCGTGGCTCTGTATCCTGATGCAAGGTTACTTGTAGGACAAGCGAATCTCTGCAAGGTGCAGCGTCGCCTGCGTCGGTGTTCCCCTCCGCTTCTCATTTGTTGGGGGACGAGGCAACTTCCAAGCGGCTCCACGGCTCAGCCGAGCTTCTGCTTAATGCGGTGTCAGTGCTTCGGTTGCAAAAGCCCCTTCATGCAAAGCCTGCCTGAATAAAAACAAACAAAAGAAAAAAAAAATCATATAGGGCTGAAACCTCAATATCAATTCATGAGGTTGATTAATTTGCTGGATGGGCTGGGGTTTTGCTGTGATTTTTACCTGAAAGGACAGGTTTTGCCCTGTGTTAATCCCCTTTTCCCGCAATTCACAAAAGGGTACCAAAAAAAAGTACCTTTTTTTTTCTTTATTGGTGTTTTGCTTTATTATTATATTTTTTTAACCTTTTAAAGATTATTAGCAGCACAAGCATTCTTGCAGTAGTTCAGTAGCTGAAGCTGAATACAAAGCTGTTCTTCCCACCAGACGTGCCTCTTTTTGGATCATTTTTAGCAGCTGGATCTGAAGTTTTCAGTTGGTTTTACAGAACTTTGAGGCTGGAGAAAAATAAAACTTCTGCCTTTGGGTTTGAAAACAGGTCCAGATCTTCTTTTAACAGCAGTTTTAGCACTCACACTGCCAGCAGGTCAAGTTCAAGGAGACCTTTCTAAAGCACAGGCAGAGGCTCATTAACTTGCTGCATCTCAGAAGCTTGTGGGTTATTGGGTTGTTAGCTTGGCCCAGTTTGTAGTCCCAGGCGTGGGATGATCCGCGTGACCTCCTCTCACCTGAAAACCATGTCCTATTATATATCCAAACCACTTCAAACCTCACCTTTAGTTTCTGACCCATAGACCTGGTTTTGGAGCACCTAATTCGGCCCAAGCAATGCCTTTTGGAAATACTGTGATAAATAGTGGGGAATGTGGGGAGATGTAAAGGTGTTATCCAACCTGCTCTCCTCACTCTCTTCTCACAGCTCTTTGCAGATCAGTGGTCCTTCCTCTGTGGAGGATCTAAAGCTCTGTCCCACATTAATGCTGCTAGGAGCCATACTCATTTCTGAAGTGATGCTAGCAGGTTTTGAATAGGGTAGGATGTCTTCGGCAACTGATCCTTGGCTCTTCCTCAGCTCTGTGCATGGAACCATGTTGAGCTGAAGCTCGACTTGAACTTACACAGAGGAGATGCTGTCATCTCTTCTTGCTCTTTTTTCATGTTGCAAGTGAGGGGTGCATAGTTCATAGAAACCATGGCTAAAGTCAACAAGAGGGTTGGTCAAGTAACTTGGAGTAATCACTGTGCCATTGTACCTTCCACCCAGTCCTACCTGTTCTTTGTGAATAAAGTATACACATAAAAACATGTGATTTTGTCTGCACACGTGCTTGCTGTTTGCTTTTCCCTTGCCTCTTTGGCCATGGTGAGTTGAGTTGTGTATTCAAGCAACCATCCTCACCAAGGGGACTTTGCTTGAATTTCCCAGAAGTCCTTGCTGACACTTTTAACTGCAGCTGCACAGCTTTCTCCAGACACAAACTCCTCTTTTTAACTCGAGATCCCTGACCATGGGATTCCAACCTACAACAGAAAATGCCAGGAGTGTAGATTAAAGCCCACATCAAAGTGAGGAGAGGAGACCCTGGCAGCTGTCCTAAGCCACCATGCACCTGCACAGAGCATGGCTCACACTTCTAGATGTGGAGCCAGCTTGTGTTTACTGCTGATTTAGACCTCTTAATACTTCAGTTACAAAATAACAGATTCCAAAAGATTTATAGAGAGGGTCCCAAGGATATGGACAAATATCAACAGGGACCAACAGCATCCACGTGCGTAATGAATCAGGGTCGAGTTTGTTATTCAGGGAAGTAAACTCACAACAGCAAATGAAGAGGCCTTCCAAAACCTTGATATTTCTGAATGCAGGCCTCTTTCATTTTCTTGGTATCTTCACAAGTGCTCTAGGGAGAGGAACCTTATGTAATGGAATTTGTTCTTCTTGGGACAAAAGTATTAGTCTTGTACTTTCCAAGTGGTCCAGGTAAGCCATCTGGCCAACTTGGTCACACTTCCCAAAGAGCATCGCAAGTCATTGACAAGGCAGCTGAATGTCTGTGTTGTTATTTGTTCCTGTATCAAGGAAGTGTTATTGGATGTAGCTCCCTGAATCATGATGCCTTATGAATCTTCCTCCAAGTACTTCCTCCAAGTCCTTCATTCTTTTAACACTTTCATGAGAAACATTGTGTGCTTGGAGTTGTTAAGAGATGACTTGTATCTGGAAGGGTTAATCTGGAAGACTCTTCCAAGTCTATCATTTCCTCACACCTTCTCCACTTCCAGTCTTTGATTTTTTTTGGACTGGTAACCTCACATTTCTCTAATCTAAATGTGCAAATGCTTTGCAGTCACGGTCCAGTAGCTGGGTTAATCTCAGACCCCTGGAGTGGCAGATGGCTGATTTGTTGCTGATTCCAGTTACAGAGAATCGTGCCACTTATTATCTTTGCACATGCTGCCGCTTAAAAGGATGCCTTGGGCAAAATCAGTGAAAAGCAAAGCAAATAAAACACTGCATCACCACAGGTGAAAATGTAAAAATATCTCACCTTTGAGTGAAGGGCTGGAGAGGTGGACAAGGGGGAGAGGAGGCAGGAGGGGTAGAAGGAGAGAGGAAGATCTCATTTTTGTACCAGAAATGCAGAAACACAGGGCAGAGTGGGTTTGCTGCAGCCACGATGCTGAATCAGAAGCACTTACCCTCTTTTAACTGGTTTTGCACTGTGGTAATCCTTGGCTTCAGATCCCTGCTTGAACTCTTGAGCAAAGCATGGGGGCTGGCATTGGTAACACCTTACTGCTCTTACCAAGCCTTTCTGATGCAAGTTGTCTTAGGAATCTGTGGCAAGATGCCCTGCCATGGTGGCTCACTGTGTGCCCTGCGGCTGCTGGGGAAAGATGTGATGGCCCCATGATGCCAATATGCTTACCAGAGCTTCTTGGAAAGACAAAATATGCATCTGTGTGGGTTAAGAAGCTTGAGGGACCTTCCAAAACTGAGCAGTGGAGAAGGTGAACCCCAGCATCACGTGCTCAGTGGGCCCTGGCTGGCCGGTGGTGGGGATGTAGAAAGATGTAAGGAAATGGGGAAGGACAAAGTGAAACGTTGGATGCTTGCGACCATTTTCTGAAAGGTCATTCCCACAATCAAGGTTTTCTCTTTTCTCTTTGCTCTGGAAACCACCACAGAGTCAGATGAAGAATTTGGGAAGAGAGTGTGGGTTCCCTGTGCAGAGTCCAGTGACGAAATCTGTGAATAAGGTAAGAACATGGTGTTATGGCTGTGAAGTTGTTTCTTCCCTTTTCCCTTCCAAACCCATTACTGCAGTGTTAGATGCAAAATTTAGGATATGTGCAGGGCAGAAACTGATATTGCAGGAGATGCTGAACAAAAGAGTCTAAAAAGATCTAGCTAAATTGGGCTTCTTCTTAATGCATGCCATTATGATGGTTTAGGTCTTAGAACAGTTTGCATTGTATCCAAATGATCTATGTGTGAATAATTGTTACCAACCTCCTGACACCAGGACCTAATTAGGAAGTAAGAGCCTTAAATAGGCCATTTGCTTAGCGAGCTTCCATATGTCTCCTTGCACAATTTATTTGCTTCACTCCATTGAGATATAATGAGAATGAAACTCCTAGAACTGCCTTTGACTCCAAGGCTCTTCTCTGCATCTCCTCTGCAGTTACAGCCCACTGTTACGAAGATAATCTATTCCCTGTCTTCACGAGGGGAAAGCTGCTCTACTGCTACTCTTATTCCAGATTGCCCAAATTTATCTATTTCTGAATTTTCATTGGAAATAGAATGAGAAATGCCAAAACAATGCCCAAGAAAAATGTAATGTTGGCAGCAGAAGTACAAAGAAGGTTTGGGCAGGATGACAAAGAATACTACCTACCATATCTACCTCAAAACCCTGCCGAAAAAAAAGTAGTATACTGTATTTCATTCAATGTATATATGCACCTGAGGAACAAAATTAATAGATGCAATTTGAAGAGCTCTGAGCTGGTTCTGTTTGACTCTCAGCATGCTAGGATGTGGGGAAGGGGGAAAGGTTTGTACAAGGCTGCCTGAGTTTTGTTCTACTGTTGAGTATTTAGCTCAGTCTGGACCAACATGCTCTCTGGGACTCTCTGTTCATGGTCTGTTACAGAGCATGGTCTCTTAAGTATGGCTTCAGAAGATACCCTTTATTTCCAAAGATCTCTTACATGCGTGACTCCATTCCATGCTTCATTCCACTTCATTCATTTACTCCCGTCAAACTGAAGTCAGCAAAACAAGTCTGTGACTGGCTGCCAATTTCTTGTGGGATGAACTTCAATAATTCCCCCAAAATCAGGGCCTTATTTAGCTTCCCAGTGAAAGACAATTCCACTCGCAATGATTTTATGATAATTCACTTGCATGTTCCCTTGCAGGAATTGTCATTGCCTTCCAGAAGGGAGGTTAGTGCTGGTCCCCTTGCAGTGATAATTATAATCAGACCTGTCAGCCTTCACACAGTCTACGCTTATCACTTGCATTTAGGAGGATTTTTCCTGAAGCCTATTACTAGTGCTGCTTCTTAGGGAAAAATAGTCATGATTTTTTCTGTTAATCTTTGATGGCTCCCAGCTTTGAAAGCATGAAGAGGAGCAAAATGACTGCCAGTTGCAGTTAAAGAAACTGTCTGTTGGTCCTGGTGTAGAGCTCTGCTTCTGGAGAGCCAGGGAGCAGGTGGGTGGATAGTCTGGGAAATGCTGAGGGGTTTAATTTGGTGGTGACAACTCTTCAGGTGTGTGAGAGACACACAACAGTGATTTTTTTCCAGTTCTGTTGCTCACAGAAACTAGCTCTGCAGACCTGCTAGACCAGAGCTTCAGGTGGCAGGTGTTTGTTGACAGGGGTGCCCTCCCTGCCTGCTGTTTTGAGCAGCGATCTGTGGGTTTGCTCACGTTGAACTGCTCGGTTGCAGAATGGCCAGAGAAGCAGCTGCAGTTGATACTGGAGGCCACATCTGGCATCCAGAGGTGGGCATAGTGCAGGACTGATGTCCCCACTGCTGGTGGCACGCTGCAGTGACCAACTGGCCTGTGTCAAGGTGTTGGGTAGGATGCGGTTCAGTATGTTATTCACTGAATGATGTTTGAAAATAGTCCACTCTGGTGTTATTCACTGAGAAACACACCACCTCATTTACTAGATTTCCATCAATTTTTCACACCATTATTCCTAATGCTATGCTAATAAATCCCCTTTCTTTGTTTTTTTCCTTCTTTTGAAAAAAAAGAAAAAAAGTAATTTTTACCATTTCACTAGTCTAAATGAGTGATGTACCTTTTAGTCCCCACTATATTTTAACCATGCTCTTTTTAATGTACTCAGCTATCCGGGCTCCCTCAATTTTGGCAGAATTTGCGAGGGTTCAGCCCTTTATAGCTTTTGTAGACAAGGAAATTATGGGAGAGTGGGAACTCTTATGTTCCTTGCATTTGTACATTTACAGCGTGCAGAGGTATGTTTTGCCTTTGTTTTACTTAAATTCACTGGGAACTGCAGATTTATTTATCAGGTGTCATTCCCCAAAGGAAGATAAATGCCATACAGCAAAGGCTTCATCTATTATATAAACAGATTTGAAGGCTTTGCTGTTGTATTCCTCTGCCTGCTGCAAGGAGTAAAAATGCCTTTGACTGAGCAGACACAGTGTGATGCTTAGCAGCAACATCTTATGACCTTCTGATCAGCTGAGATCTCAAGCCATGTTAGTGGGCAGATTATGATGTGATGGAAAGAGGGCCAGGAATAGCCTTTTTGTCATGAGATCCTTCCTGTGAATAGCCTTCTCTGGAGTATCCAGGTGGTGAATCACAAGGGCCAGGACAAAAATTTGACAGCAGGGGAGTGAGATACTGGTGCAGGCAACACAGATATGCACAGGTGAGTCAACTGCAGCTGGATGTTACAGCTTACAGTTTTTCCCTAATATTGTCCTACCCCACCGTTCCTGTCAACCCTGTGGGTCACCTCACAATATGTCCTACCTCCAATAACTCTATTTTGACAGAAAAATCTTCACAAAATGGGCCCTGAGCCCTTGAAACATAGGGAAGCTGCAGTCCTTGAATTAAGGTATACACACTGTGAATGTGGACATTGGACTGGGAATGGAAACAGTCATATGGAAATGTCTCTTGTCATTTTGGAAATAATCACATAAGGTTTAAACCTATTTCAACTCATTTTAGGAAGAAAAAAAAAAGAAAAAGGCAGGTTTTAAACAATGCACAGTCCTAGTAGTATTTATCTTTTTACAAAGACAAGCAGAAACAACTTTTACATTGCTCTTACCTGCCTGTTCAGGTTAACCTTCAAATTGTAGGTTTAAATTAGCCTCCTTTTTTATCTTTTTTTTTTTTCATAATGCCCAGTGGTAATCTTCAGGATCCTTGATAATTGGGTGTAGAGGAACACTCATTGATTGCTGACTCTGCACATCAGTCATGTTTGTGCCAAGGTTTGATCTGGGTGCTGCACCCACTTTGGGAAGGAGGGAAGGATGGGCACATGCTTGTGAAGTCTGATGTAAATGCATTTGGGTCTCTCTGAGCACAAGCACATGTCTAGGCAGCAGTCCATGCTGATCATGGAGTATGTAGCATAGTCCTGTACATGGTTAGCACAAGGGCATCTGAGCTGTGCATGTTTTGTTTCCACTTCCAGCCAAACGAGCTGCTCATTTTCCTGACAGGAAGAAGAAGGAAGGGCTGGCAGTGTGTGAATCCCAAACTGCTGTCAGTGTAGTGGGGATGCTGATGCACCACGTCTGGAGAACAATAGCTGCCACAGCCCAATGGAAACTCTTTGAAAATGAGAAGGTTATGGAGGTGGAGGAAATGCACAGCAGGACACTGTCTTCTCTTATCTCCCCCAGCCTCTTCAATTAGGTGCCTGCTGGGCTTCCTACTCCTTCTGCCTTTTGCACTAGATCATAGGATCATAAGGTGTTAGATTCTGCTGGCATGAAGTCATCCGCCGTCATCCTGGCATTATAGCTTCAGTCAGGGAGCTGCCGTGGAACATTGAGTCTTTGAGCCCACATGGTGCTTTTAGCTGCAGCTGTCAGGGCCACAGAGGTGTCCAGATAGGGGCTGGGAGGAGACACTAGATGCATGACACAAATCTCCACCATCTTTTATTCGGGAAAAGCAGGCATTGCAAAGGGTGGATGCCAGCCTTGGGAAAGTGGTATTGCTGAAATACAGCTGGCTCAGTGTGATAAGGTTCTCTCTCCCAAGCTCCATCTGCCAACCACGAGACAGTTGCTGCACGGGTGATGCTCATGAGCAAGTGCTGCAATCGTTGCAAGCAAAACTATTCAATAGGGTGGGTTGCTCTGACTTCTGATGGAAGCTTTGAAACCCTTTCACTGAGAAGCCTTGTGGTGTGTGTGGTGAAGTGAGTGTAGCTACAAAATATTTCCTCTGCCTCTATCCACCATATTGTAGTTCTTGAGTCCCTGTGGGGTGTAGGAGGTTTGCCTGGACTTTGCTGACACCATACCAAGACTTTCCCTCTTGGCGTGGGATTGTGTTAATCCTGCTGGTCTTCCTACCAGATGATCCCTGCCCTAAAACAGTCAACTCATCTCAAACAAAGAGCTTGTGTTCATCTTGTAGCTCAGAGAGACCCATGAAAACAGAATTGCTTGGCCTTGGGCAGCTCAGCACTGAAGTTCCTATGGGACATTGCATGATCCTCCAGTATAGCATGGTTAGAGGATACAGCAACTTCTTAAGGTGGTATGATTTTTTTTGGGTATGCAATCTAAAGTTGGAAGCACTGAAGATGTAGTATCAGGCAGATGAGAGTGGTGTGGAACTGGAAAAAGAAGACACAGTGTTTTGTTAATGAAGATAAGCTGTCCATGTATAACAGCTTTGTAATTTTAAACACATAACTTCAACTTCTAGTTTCTTGAAGTTATTCTTAGATTGCAGACAGCAGTAATCTCCAGTTTCTCACTGAATAAGAGTGATTTCACAAACCAGCAAAAGTTTATTGTTATAAGCAAATTTAGAGCCATACGCAGCTCTTGGCTGGAAGGAGATGATCTTGGGTAGGAAAAGAGAGAGAAGGACATATGTCATACCAGTATCTTAGGCTGCATCTGTCTTAAGCAAGTTGAGCAGTGTCTAGGAATACTCACGGGAGTGTGACGGAGTATATTCAAACTACTAAACCAGTCCCTGGCACGCTTTTGGTCCACGACAACCAGCAGGCTCCTAAATCATTCCTAAGTATGGATCAGGGATCATCCCAGTAAGCTGTTTGCTTTTAGCTGCTGCCTTAGGGAAGTTATGACATGGTTGTGAGCGGAGATACAAACTTTTCTGTGCCAGTTGGCCTCAATGCCTGGGAGTGTTTCTGAGCACATTTAATTTACTAGTGGCAGAAGAGGCTCAGGCCCAACTGAGAAACTGGACTCCATTCACCCTAAACTCCATTTGTCAGCAGTGGGAGAGAGGAGCCACCATCAGAGGCTGATTAAACCTCCCCTGGTCCTGACCTCTCCAAATCATAGTTGCTAAGACAGCTATGCCTGCAGGGTTCAACGCTCTGATAGCAGAGACAAGGCTATAATATCCCAGAAAAAGGCTATGTATAGCACAGGGGCATTTTCTGCATATTTACTCGTCACCTCCCCTGCCTCTTCAAGCTCAAATAAAAAGAATATCGAGTCATTGAGGTGTTCCGTCCTGAAACAGCAAGTGCCAAACGTTCTTTTTCTTCACAGAACGTGTTTTTTACTCGCTCACCATAGGCTTCTTTTTCAATAAGTTCAAGCTGTAAGATTAGTGTTCTATATTATTTCCTTTTAATGGTTTGGTGGTTAGTAGTTGAATGTGTCAACAGGACACAACTGTAGACTTGCGTATAATAAAACAGCTCATGGAAAGATACAGCATTTTGTCTTTCAAACATAAATAAACCATTTGCTTGGTAAAGCAAGTTTTATTTTGAGTTCACCCTATTCAAATATATAAATTTATATGTACTTTTTCACACTGAATAAAAAAAAAAAAAAGGTGAAAAAACCCAACTTGCCTCCACTACTGCAGGCAAAGTGTGATGTTTCATTATCTTTTCTTTCATTGAAATCTGTTCAGGCACAAGCTGATCTGATACAATACATGTTTAAACATATAAAACAAAATGTTTTCCTTTCAAGAATACCTCAAGTGTTTGGTCACAGTGGGGATGAAATTATTGACTGAATTTTGTACACATTTGGAAACATGACCTTAATCTGTGGGTTTCAGTGAAGAAGATCCTTTCCCCAGGTATTTCACTAAGTCAGAGAAGTAAATTTTATTTCTGACATGTTGAAGATGTTTCATTTTAGACCAAGGAAGTGATATCCCAGTTGTGCCACTGAAACGCAATGCCCTGTGTTGCTTGCTAACAGCTGCACATTTACTGTGTCAGTGCCCCAGTTTGCTATCTGGTATCAATGAGCTGCTACAGACCAAATAATCAATAGTTCTGTCAGTTGAGTATGCCCTGGAAATACAATATTACTGTTAATATTGATCCACACAGCAGAAATCAAGGCATCAAACTTCAGCAGGCATTACTTGCACCCTGGCTTCTACTTGCAGGGTAACTGGTTTGAAAATCACTATGATGCGTAACCCCCCCAGGGACCAATGATTTCTGCACACCCTCCTTTCATGTATAATAATGAGTGTGGACATCATCAACACACAAGGGTATCAGGGCACATGCGACCTGCAGATGTCATGCATATGGTTTCATTTCAGCCTTCTGTGGTTCCTAGGTGCAGCAAACCAGCTGCACTGGTGAAATCAAACTGCATCAGCCCCCGTATCCACCTCTAATGGTGCAGCTCAGCTGCCTGGCTGCCAAACTAATCAACATCCCAGTGTGCTTTTCCTACAGAATTATAGAGTGGCTTCAGTTGGAAGGAACCTTAAAGATAATTTATTTCCAACCCCACTGCTGTGCACAGAGACACCTCCCACTACACCAGGTTGCTCAAAGCCCCATCCAACTTGATCCAACACTTCCAGGGATGGAGCATCCACAGCTTATCTGGGCAACTTGTTTTTTCAGTGTCTCATGACACTCATAGTAAATAATTTTTTCCTCATTTCTAACCTAAATCTACACTTTCCCAGCTTGAAGACATTTCCCCTCATCCTATCACTACAAGCTGTTGTAAAAACTTTGTCCCCAGCTTTCTTGTAGCCCCTTTCAGATACTGGAAGGCTGCAATAAGGTCTCTCCCCTGAACCTTCTCTTCTCCAGGCTAAACAACCTGTTTCAGTCTGCCCTTGTAGGAAAGGTGTTGCAGTCCTCTGATTGTCTTCATGGCCTTCCTCTGGACCTGCTTGAACAAATCCATGTCTCTTTATAGACAGAGGGAATTACTCTGTGGATGGATGACTTGAGACCTCTGGCAGCTTTTTACAAGCATCTTCAGCAGCATTTTTAATGAAGTCTCAAGTGGTTTGCGGAGGTGACTTCAGACTGAAGTTGTTGGTTGGGAAAAAAGTCCTGTAACATGGAGGTGTGCTGGCAGTATCAAGAGCATCTGTTCTTTGCTTGCCTGTCCCCTCCAGGCTGCCAGGTTGCCTTGGGAAGAAGAAAACATGATGCTTCCCATTCCTGCATGTGCATTCGCACACACTCCTCTGAGTTTGGCTGTCTTTGCCATATCTGTGATGGCTTTGCAACGAAGCTGTGAATGAAAGCTTGGCAGATTGGTTTTACAATTGTCAGTCTTCCCAGAGGCAGCCCAGAATTTCATTAACTAAGATATAAGTATGATTTCCTATAAGCTCTTTTCAGATTTTACTAGATCCAGATACATTAAATCAGTATTTTATCTGTTCCATCAAAATTAGTTGGCACCGTACACTTCATATAGGAGTACTATAGTTCTGATCTCTTGTATTTAAGCAACAGCTGCATTGTAGGATGTTCCAGTTTCTTTAATAAGCAGATCTACTTGATAATAAGAGTACTGGGGAGAAAGTAACTTGGACATGAGCAGACCATAACCTCAGTGAGAGTAAGTGAAGAGATTATAGTATTTGGGAGCAGGGAGTGGCTCCACCATATCACCATGGCTGGGAGAAGGTGCAGGGCAATGATAGAAGTGTATAAGCAGGAGCCTTAGATGACTGGAAAGGGTTCAGGAAAACATCTGAAAAGGTGAGGGCGGAAACCATCTTTCCTTACACATGTGTTAGGAAGAGGGAATCAGGAGAACTGGTACCCTCTGCAGTGCCTTGCTCCCCTCTCACTAAGGGGCTTCATCTCTGATTCAGTGTTGTTGGGACCTGCTGTGCTTGCGGATGGTATCAGGCAGAAGAGGAACAACTACCCTTTGAACAGATATGAATGGAGCAGGCTGGTAGTAACAAAGAGCCACTTGCACAAAGCCTATTGAAATCACCAGGAAGACACCCAGTGGCTCCTCTTTTTCTTTTTTTAGGTCCCTACTGTCACAGGAGCCTTACTGAGAGGAAGCAAGGTCAGGTTTGATGTGCTCAGACCAGTCTGACTTGCAGGGGAAATGCAATGAAAGGCTCTGTAACCACTCGCATTTCCTAAGGCTGACTTAATAATGAAGATTACTTTTCTGCAGTTTAAGAGGGAAGAAACAAAAACTCATACAGGAGCAGGTGTGATGTACTGCTCAGGGGTGGCACTTTGAAAGAACATGGAGTTAGAGATGAAGTTGTCATCAGTTGTGGCTGTGCACTGTCAATAAAAGGAGGTGAAGCTATGGTTGCACACTGTGTGGTTGCACACTCTTCAAAGCACTTCTCCTTCTGTCATTATCACCTCTTGTACAGCCTCAGCAGCTTACTTCACCTGCTTCAACTGAAACCACAAATTATGTAATATTACTTATTTCTTTTCATTGGATGCTGAGTGAATGCCCATCTCTTCCCTTTTCTCCTCTTTTAGATAAAATGCCCCAAAATGCCATCATTGAAGTTCAGAGGTGGCTTCAAAATCCTCTCCAATTCCCTTGGATCAAAACCAAATGAAATAAAAATCAATATGAGAGTCAAGAGGCCAAGACACCAAAATGATGTGTCCAATGCAAGCATCTTGCTAGTTTCAGAGTGTTTCTGGCAGCCATCTGTTTGTTTGAATTTGAGGATGTGACGCTTTTAAAAGTCAGAGAAAAAAGCACACACTCGACCACAATATTCAGATTTTTTACTTGATAACAGAATTCTCTTTTTTTGTCCCCATTTTCTTACAGACTCAAGAATGTCCCATTT
>VYZU01090576.1:15800-27652 GCA_013401355.1 Ceyx cyanopectus | reverse complement strand
ATCTTGGCTGTAATCTTCTTTTTTATTATAAACTCTACCAATTTTCTTTAATGCTAACACAGTGCTTTTGAAAAAGCTACCAGAAGAGTGCTTTTAAAAATCAAACTTTAATTGAGGCAGACAGCTTATTCTCATTCTGATCTCATCAGTTTTGAATCACGTGACACTGCCAGCTTACAGATCTTGTAATAAGAACTTATTTTGAAAGTTAAGCCACCCAATAGGAAGATAAAAGCCAAGATGAAAAGAGCTTATTGCTTGAAATGAATTCAACATGGGACTGATAGCTTTTAGCAAGATAAGCAGCTCAGACTGCTCAATGACAGCAATCTATTTATTTACAGTACAATCCTATTTATCTGAAAGTCTCAGTGTACAGCTTAAATTCAGAGGGAACCAGAAGGACTTGTCACACAGATCTGATCATCCAGATTGCTCTGTATATTTCAAAGCGTAACAATTAAAGAATAAATCTTTCCTTCACAACTGGTACAAGAAGAGGACAAAGATTAACCTGGTAGGTCCCAGAAACAGCTTCTGCCCAAGGCTAGAGTTCAGTACTCAACACAGTAAATTTTCAAGCAGCGAAGTGTGCAGATAAATCCTGGCATAAGCATGACAATTAATAGTGCTACCTAAGAATCTCAGAAAGACTAAATAAAAGGATAATTCATTCAAATTAAATAGCAAAGAAAATCTTGTACATAGAACATAAATACCCATGCTCCTCTATTTTCTTTCCAGTCAGATCCTGGCCCTGTAAAACTTCTGCAAACAATCTGGTACAAACTTCTGCAAAGTGTGAAATGCCTTTTGAAGCCCAACTTCAGCAGTTTCACAGTTTCTTCCCTCAAGACTTCTCTAAAGAAATCTGGCTAACAAGAAAAGAGTAGCATCTGTATTAAAAAATAGTCTTCAAAATTCACCTCTAAAACAACATTCAAAATCTCCATCACACTTGCTGTCATGATTTAATAACATGAATAGAGATTTCAGTCTTATGTGCTAAAACCAGCAGGCTTGCCATTCTTCCTTATTCACAGGGCTATGTGGATGAAGGACAACTGGCAGTCAGGTAGCACAGAGGGATCCAGAGTTCAGGAACAAGTCTACTCACAGGGCTGGACTTTAAAGTATTTCCCTTACACCACTTTAACATTGGACAAATGCTTTTTTATCTTGTCTGAATCCTCAATACTTGACATCTTAGATGTACAGTAAATGGAAAAGAAGACAGGCTACTAAGAGGAAAGAACAAACATATAGAGACGTAGATTAGACACTGAAATTCAAGACAGAAGAATGATTTTGAAAATTCGTTCCAATATGTTACTCATTAAAACAAACAAACAAAAAATCAAAAAGATCAGAGTCTCTTACTCTATGGTTTGGAAAGATGTTGACATATTGATACTGAGATGTCTGATGTTGTCTACCCATGTTCTTCCATCTGTCTTTACTGAAAAATCATCACATAAAGTAGATTATATCAATCAAGAAAAAGGTTACTTCAAAAAGTAAAGAAATAACCTGTTCCCTATAGATTGTGGTAACTATGAGAGGCAGTACTGCTTTAACTGCACCAGGAAGGATTCAAGTTAGGAAGCAGAAAAACTCTGAAACACTAGTATGGATACTGAGGGACTGGATTAATTTGCCTGTGAAAATTGTGGAGTCTTATTTTTGGACCCTTTTTAGGACATCTCAGGAAACCATTTGTCAAGAGAAGTTGATGATAGGAGCAGCATTTGTCACCATCTGACTGTGCCTGGGGGCAGATGGAAGTTTAGCTGATGCTCAAGGCTCCTTCAGCTCTTCTTTTTCTATGCCTTTCATAGTTCACTCTTATTCAGAGCTAATAAACAAGATTGTAGCTACTGGCTTTTTGTTCCATGCATACCTGCAATCTCCAGAATTGCTGATTGCCTTTGGGAAGAATTATATGGCTATTGTAGCTACATCAATAATTTTTATAGCATCTGTGGGACAAGTTAGCATTTGTAAACAAACATATTGTTAGACAAACTGAAATCAGTCTTTCCTCTGACTTCAAGATGAGCTCAACTGCATCACATAGGTTCAGGCAACTGAGTTGGCAGCTGGTCTCCCAAGGCTCCCTTTGTAGTCAACACACAGACAAACACTTCCAGGGAGCAACTCAGAGCATGAGACTAATTGATGTGCTCCGAAGACTAGCCAAATAACTGAACAATTTCACTAAATTAAATTGGCCAGTATTCAGCCATTTGGACAGTGTTAATACTCTCCTCCCATACCTTCCTAATGCTTAAATTACCAAGCAAGTGGATCTCATAAATAACCAGTATTTAAAGAGAAGACATGAAAATATATTGTTGAAAACATAGCAAGAAATTAATCACATTCACAAAGTTTATAGATTTTGCTGCAATCTCTCCTCCTGTTTCTGTGCAATAAATAATATCAGGACAAGTTAATTGTTTTCCCTTACAACTCAATGTGAAAAATCTCTAGAATAGGCTAGCTGTATAAATATCTAGTTAAGAGTAAAAGAAAGCAAACCTACTCTATTTTGGCTCCCACTCAGACTGGTAGTAAAAATAAGATAGTGTTACATAAATATGTTTTAAGACTTATTAGAAGTGTTTTATAGGAAGAATAAAGTAAACACACTCAGCATAATTTCTTTCTAGACTTTTTGAGATACAGATTCCTACTTTTAAGTTACAGAGTTAGAAAAAACTTAAAGATCACAGAATAAGTTTTATCTAGCCTTCAGATTCCTGGTGTGCATCAATTAAATATATCCCAGTATCAAGAGCTTTCCTATTTCTATCCATAAGGTTCAACATTTTACTCTTATCAAACAAGAACTAGATGACTAAAAACTTGACACTGAGGGAATATTGGTGAGTGACAGTATTTTCTTCTTACTGGCCACTAAAATAGTGACTGAGATGACTGTCAGCTAGCATTCTAAACACGCAGGAATTGTATGAAGAACAAGGATCAGGTTGTGACTGAACAGCACAAGAAAGAAACCAGGACTGCCTTGTTTTTTTTTGCAGGGTAAATATATCATCATTTGATCAAATTCTAGACTGGTTATTTATATTCCACCTCACTGTTTCAGCTGGATAGCACATATCACTGAAACATCTATTCAGTGCTGCCTCGCTAAGCCACTGAGTAACCAATCACCCCCTGAAAAGTGAAAATTGACAGAGTTGAATAAAAAATGTTTGTTATGTACAAATCATAGGAAAGCCCACAAAATTCTCAGGGACTGTAATTGGAACTGTGATATTTCGAACTACTAGGAACAACCATGAGACTGTTTTGACCCATTTAATTAAAAGGGTATGTGTCATACTAATACCATCTGTGTAAATGAATCTAAATATCCTTACTTATGTAAACAAGAAATTCATATGGATGTGGAAAGATTTTAGATTGCAGTACGAAGCGTTTCAATTTTTGGGTTAATTTTTTTTTCAATGTGAGGTCTTTGTCACAGCAGCAGAAGTATCATAAGGGGTCTCCCTTATGATCAGGAGATTCAAAGTCACTTCTGCAGGCACCAGAATATAAGGTGCTGCATATTGAGGGTTTATTGCACCCTCCTGCTACTACAAGGGAAGGACTGCTTCTCTGCAAGATCTCTCATAAAGGATCTCTCTTCTGGACTGCTGACAAAAAGGATCAACACTGCCCACACTTCTGCCCTGCAGAGTTATGAAGGTTAACAACTTCTAAAGCCTACATAATGCTGCAGGAATTGGTGCTGAATAAGTAATTCATATATACTTTTTCATTACTTTAAAAAGAAAAAAAAAAAAGGAAAAACTTGTGTAGCTTGACTCAGTTTCAAGCTACTGTTAAAGAAGTTGATTTTATCATACATGTCACTTTCCCCATTTATTTCTTTTGGCAGCAGGACCTCTTCCAGAGGCTTGACAGCAGCACTACTGAAAATGAATAAATGGTTTAATACATTGTTCTCATTCTTTCCAGATGTTTCCTTCATTATGCCAGACACATTACTTCCTAAGCAGAAAGCTGCATAAAGTACAAATATTAATATATCCTACAAGATAACATGTGCTGTTCAAAAATAACAGTGTGTATCCTTGTTTGGCTAGAAGAAAATAGTTTCCATTATGTTTATTCATGATACACATCAACAGACATAGTTTAAACCAAAACAAGCTATGAAGGACTTCAAAGAAACCAAAGATACAGAAAATCTTATAATATCACTCACTGAGAAGACCAGCTCCACTTCAGGCCAGTCCACACTGGGGAAGGGAAACCGTGGCTAAAAAAGGCCAGAAAAGGCTATTCTGTGGCTTTTTGATGACAGGGAAGTGGCTGAGTTGAGCTGGGGGTGGGTGGAGACAGCACCTGGGGGCACCAGATCCAAATGTGGTGCAGACACTCTGGGGCCACCCAGCATGGACCCAGACCCCTGCTTAAAAGAAGCCCTGGGGGAGCACAGGAGCAGTGATGGGGTGTCACGCTTTGTGGAGAAGAACATGCAAGTAGGATGCTGGGAGCCAGACAAATGAGGATGGAGATGAAGGTCGATCCAGGGAGATCACTGGAATCACTCACCCCCATGCCTTAGGACTACTCTGATTAAGGAAAAAAGGAGTGCAATTTTGGTAGGTTATTCCCCTTTGGAGGGAAATGGGGAGCCCACATGTTGACCAGATTCCTACCACAGGGAAGCCTGCTGCCTCCCTGGGGCCAGGGTAGAGACATCACCAGGAGACTCCCTGGTCTGGTGCAGTCCTCTGATTATTACCCACTGTTGCAGGTTGGTAGTGATGAGGTTGCAAAGAAAAATCCAAAAACGATTAAAAAAGGACCTAAGGGTAATATCTCAGCGTGCCTGAATTTAGAGTGGTTGCAGGTTTATAGGTTTTAGATGCCAAACTGTAAATGATGTTCACTACTGAATGATGTTAAAAAAGGATTCTACAGGAACATTCAAACCTTTAGTACTAAATTGAAAAGGCTGGGGTTCATTTGACACAAAAATTAATGAAAATAAAAGCACAAATAAGCTATATTTCCTGCCTTTTTATTAGGTTATGTGACACATTTTCTGTTTAGAAATTAGGCCAGGAGGTTACTATATTTTGGAGTAGTTCAGCTGGCATTTGCATGTGACTATAGAAAGTGGCTGTATTAACCTCTTCACACAGAGGTTACTTTGAAAGTCAAGTCATTAATTTCTTCTAACGTTGTTGTAATGTTTCTTGAAATAAATATGTGGGATAAGTGAAATCATTTTAAGAAGATTTTGAAAGTTTTTCTCCTTCCAAAGGTTGGTTATCCTGAAATAGCCAGCTTTAAGCCCTGTACCTGTTTTTCTCACATGAAATTTTTAAATAGTCTATGTTTGTCACCTTCCTATTTTATTGGGGCATTTCTGTGCAGGCCTGAATTTTTGGTTTAACCTCTTAAAGTGAAACCTGCAGCCTTATCATTTTGCTTCCTTCAGGAATATAGAAGCCATCATTCTACAGAGCTGGCAGCTTTTCTGCTTCAGAGCTCATGTAATTTAGTTGGGCCCTCTAATAGGGTTATATTTCATATATGCTGAATACACCCTTTATGCTTGTGTTACTCCTCAGAGAACTTACAGATGAAAATAAAGTAGTTTATTGCATAAGCAATAGTGACTGTATTGGCCATTAACCTCAATAACTTGCATAGACTAGAGCAGGGCAGATAAAACACTGATTGCAGTAAGATCTGAATCAGTACAAGACGTTTATTTAAGCTGATGTATTGCTTATAGAAAAGACCCCATGGATATCTGTCCTATTCCATGCTGCCATCTTCTCCAGCCAAGTATTTTGTGTTCTGCTACATACAATATTGGAATGTTTTGCCTCAGGCAGTGTATTTTCTTACAATGAGTTCTTCTTTTCTTGCAAAAATAGTACTGAAAAATAATATTATGCAAAATACCGGCTGTGCCATAATTAACTTATAAATGAAATTTTGCCCATTAGTGTTGTACTTACAACTGTAAATGCAATTATAATAAAATAACTACTGGGATATACATTATACTGGTCTATGAAAAACAATTATCTAAAAATTAAACCAATTTCATATTCATTTTGCATGTAAGAACATAATCAACTTTTTACTTGGTAAAACTTTTGAAAACTTCATTAGATTTTCAGAACAACAACAAAAAATGAGTATTCTTCCATGATCAACTTGCAAGCTTTTCACTGACTGCAAATAACAGTTTCTCTTTTTCTAGTATTTTATGTAAATGCATGCAGCTCCAAAATGTTTTGGAGAAGTGAATTACCTGCTTAGAACCCAGTGATACCCCTGTGCTGTTAGGTACTATTCCAGATGTAGTGGAATTGGGCTGTTTATAGATTTACCTGGAAAAACAACAGTAAAACTTCCAGGATTCAACTTACTTTTATGCACCTGATTGCAAAATTGTAAGATTTCATACTATAGCTTATTACAATAATTTAATGGCATCTATTTTACTGGAACTATATTACCTCACAATTTATGGTCTATTATGAAATAGTTAGGTCATATAGAGGCCAGTATATACTTTCTATGTTATGAATATCATAATCACAATTAATATTAAATAAAAATGTCTCTAATAGCATAATACATAACTATTTTAAGCCATTTATCAGGGAATAAGTCTGTGCAAATGAGACTTTCTTTATATAATCACATACAAGGCAAATTGTCTCAGAACTATTAGTGTAGTGTTTAGAAACTCTCAAGGGTATATTTAACATTGGAGATTCACTGAACATTGGCATTTGCACAACTGTTGTCTCTAAAAGCAAGTCATGTGAATCATCACAACAATGATTCCTTAGAGAATGCTGCTTTCTACAGAGCACATCCAGAATGATGGAGTCTATTTTTCTGTGAAATCTTGGAAACCAAACTGTTCTTGGTAATTATGTTTAAACACTTCTAAACCAAGAACTTGATTGCAGACAACTGGTACAAACCTGCACCCAGAACACTGCTGTTTAACAAAATCAGCTGGTTTCAATATTTATATGCATGAGCATAATTTATGTAAGTTCTTCAATCACAGTTTTATACAAATGTTGCATCTTCATGTTTGTTCATACTTTTTTTTTTAAAGCAGTGTAGTAGATAAAATTTCCCATATTCATGATTTCTTAAATTAGCTTTCACAGAGTTTCTACACTTATTAAGGAGATATGTAACATATGTCATCTTGATCTCAACAGATTTTAGGGGTGGGCTTGTGGCATTTAATCCAGAAAAGGCCAATGTAAATATACACCAACTCACGATATGCTCCTCTAAGCAAAATACTTCACAGTAAATGCTTTGAAAAGGGAGGAACAATGCATATAAAGGTGTATTTACTTCACCTCTGTAGAGGTGGCCAGGTATGACATCTTCACATACAGATTAAAAAACCAAACTGAATAAGGAGCAGTCACATACTCTTCTCTGTTACTTAATTCTTTTTCAGAGAGGAAAACTTTATAGGAAGACAAAATATGTTCCTAAGTGATTGATACTGTTAGAAAACAAGTTTTCAGGCTCAGAGTTCCCCTACCAGNCAATATGATAGAGAAAAAACTGAGCTTCTAAAGGAGTAGAAAGCAATGAATCTATTCCACTGGAATCTTTGACTTCAGAACAAGGCTATTCTATTTATTTCTTTGGATTTTCAAATAATAAGTGTATCAAAAGGCTCACATAAATATGATACTTGTATTTGAAGAGTTTGAATTCTATGCTACACACAATAAACGAAGAATATTAACAGGATACCATCAAAACACGTCTTTTTAGGTGGCTTCACAAAGATTTATCTCCTAAAACTAATTATTTTTATTTTGAAGATTTTTGTTCCATCAAATCCTAACTGTAATGTTTTATTCCTCCAAATAACAGAAGTGTAGAGGTTTTGGTTGAATAAAGCATTTCATAAAAATGTAGGATAGTAGAATCTTCACTGCATTTCACATTTGATGAATGAAGGAGTTTCCTAGTTACCATACGAGCTCCTCTCTGAGACACTTATAAATATAATGCACACTTGCATGATGGCAAGTTACAGGATTTATATAGGAATAGACTTGAAGACCAGAAGTGACTGATGTGATCATTCTGTCTGACCTTCTATACCACAAGTGGCAAACATTTTTAGCAATATATCTGAAGTGCTAGCACTAATCTTATTTCATATCATTTTGAAAACAGGATTGTCATCTCCTCTGGGAAGTCTATTTCAATGTTTAATTGCACTTTCTGTTTGGAAATTGTGTCTTATTTAATTAAATCATTAGATCTTGTTATGCTTTGCCTGTTATACTGAAAAATCTCTCCTTACACATCTTTTATCTGTGTGGGTACTGTAATATCAAGTTCTTGGCCTTCTTTATGATAAGATGAAAAAAAAAAGAGTTTATATCAGAAGAGCAGACTAATGTGCTGCAATCTAAGATTAAAAAAAAAAAAAAAAAGGCATCATGCCATTAAAGGCTTGGGTTTGTGCTATGTAATGTATTGGTGAGAAGCAGCAAAGAAAGTATATAAAGGGTCTTTTCAGAAATTTCTCTCCAATGGGGAAGAAAAGCATATTTAAGTTGAATCTTGTTTATATAAATAGTATTCCAGGGACATTTTAATTCACAGAATCATAGAAAAGACAGTATTTATGCTTCTTTTGNGAGGCCAGTATATACTTTCTATGTTATGAATATCATAATCACAATTAATATTAAATAAAAATGTCTCTAATAGCATAATACATAACTATTTTAAGCCATTTATCAGGGAATAAGTCTGTGCAAATGAGACTTTCTTTATATAATCACATACAAGGCAAATTGTCTCAGAACTATTAGTGTAGTGTTTAGAAACTCTCAAGGGTATATTTAACATTGGAGATTCACTGAACATTGGCATTTGCACAACTGTTGTCTCTAAAAGCAAGTCATGTGAATCATCACAACAATGATTCCTTAGAGAATGCTGCTTTCTACAGAGCACATCCAGAATGATGGAGTCTATTTTTCTGTGAAATCTTGGAAACCAAACTGTTCTTGGTAATTATGTTTAAACACTTCTAAACCAAGAACTTGATTGCAGACAACTGGTACAAACCTGCACCCAGAACACTGCTGTTTAACAAAATCAGCTGGTTTCAATATTTATATGCATGAGCATAATTTATGTAAGTTCTTCAATCACAGTTTTATACAAATGTTGCATCTTCATGTTTGTTCATACTTTTTTTTTTAAAGCAGTGTAGTAGATAAAATTTCCCATATTCATGATTTCTTAAATTAGCTTTCACAGAGTTTCTACACTTATTAAGGAGATATGTAACATATGTCATCTTGATCTCAACAGATTTTAGGGGTGGGCTTGTGGCATTTAATCCAGAAAAGGCCAATGTAAATATACACCAACTCACGATATGCTCCTCTAAGCAAAATACTTCACAGTAAATGCTTTGAAAAGGGAGGAACAATGCATATAAAGGTGTATTTACTTCACCTCTGTAGAGGTGGCCAGGTATGACATCTTCACATACAGATTAAAAAACCAAACTGAATAAGGAGCAGTCACATACTCTTCTCTGTTACTTAATTCTTTTTCAGAGAGGAAAACTTTATAGGAAGACAAAATATGTTCCTAAGTGATTGATACTGTTAGAAAACAAGTTTTCAGGCTCAGAGTTCCCCTACCAGATTAATATTTATATTTCTGGATGGCTTATATGATACAAAAAAATTGTCGGTACCAACAAATCCATAAGTGCCTGGTCANAGAAGTTTAATTGAATTTTATCCATTTAGAGTGTGTCCTCTAGGGTGTTGCACTAATTGACTTTTCTATAACTGCAACTGTATTTTTATGCATTATCAGTCATATTAATAAATAAGCATTGTAATTATAATAGTTCCAGCTGAAACTACTTTAATTAAAGGTCATGTTTTGTTCAAAAGGTATATAGTCTAAATGTTGTCAAGTTTAGAATTAAGAGGATAAAATGCAATTAAACTTCTTTTTATCTCAGCTGTTCTCCCTGAAATAATTCCAGGATTACTATAGTCAAAAGCATAAGAAAACTCACCTTCTAAAGTTGGATTTTGTGTATTCTATGTTGAAATCTTCTGAAAGACTACTCTCTCCTAACTAAGCATGACATTTTAGACAGAAAGAGAAAATAAACTGGAATAAATTTAAAGCTTTTCTATTGAACAGAACAAAATTCAGGAGTGATATTCAGTGCAGCCTACAGGAACACAGCCAATTCCAGAGTTTCTTGGGCTACCCCATCTTATTAAGTTTTAATTATATGTTTACCTCAAACTAACTTCTAGGCTTCCAGAGAACATATTCTATTTTCAAGACACTGAGACTTCAGCAGTAGGCATTATGTCTGGAAGCTGAGCTCTGGAATCTACAATACCAAAAGACTTTTTTAAACTGACATGTTAGCCCATGTATGGGATTATCCCAATATTATATATTATCCCAAGTATGGGATTACCTTCATATTCTAATGGCACTTTAGAAGATGAAGTCACTAGATAAATCATCAAACAGGGAAGTGAAAGCCAAAGCATCTTTCACTGCTTAATTCAAACACACAACATTAGTATAATTGAAGTAAATTGAAATAGTTTCATAATACGAATTTCAAAACACTAGTCCATCACAGTTTTTAAGGCATTGGCAAGGTTATATAAAGGATTTATTATACTTTTTCCAATACNAATTCTTTTTCAGAGAGGAAAACTTTATAGGAAGACAAAATATGTTCCTAAGTGATTGATACTGTTAGAAAACAAGTTTTCAGGCTCAGAGTTCCCCTACCAGATTAATATTTATATTTCTGGATGGCTTATATGATACAAAAAAATTGTCGGTACCAACAAATCCATAAGTGCCTGGTCAGAAAAATTTCTTATCTTATGTTGTAGAAATTGAATTTAAATTATAGTCTTACACCTCTTTAATAGANCAGGAATGCACCCAGATGAGTTTTAAAGTCTTTAGAGAAGGGGACTCCACAACCCCTCTGGGCAGCCTGTTCCAGTGCCCCGTCACCCTCACAGTAAAGAAGTTCCTCCTCATGTTGAGGTGGAACCTTCTGTGCTCCAGTTTATACCCACTGTTCTTTGTCCTATTGCTGGGCACTAGGGAGAAGAGGTTGGCTCCTATTTGAAACCCACCCTTCAGATCCCCTCTCAGTCTTGTCTTCTTCAGGCTAAACAGTCCCAGTTTCCTCAGTCCTTCTTCCTAGGACAGATGCTCAAGTCCCTTAATCATCCTCACAGCTCTCCACTGGACTCTTTCCAGTAGATCCCTGACTCTCTTAAACTGGGGAGCCCAAAATGGACAAAGTATTGCAGGTGTGGTGTCACCAGGGCAGAATAGAGGGGGAGGAGGACCTTCCTACACTGTAGACATATTTCCTAATGCACCCCAGGATGCCACTGGCCTTTCTGTCTCCAAGGGCCCATTGCTGTCCCATGGATAACTTGCTACCCACTAGGACTCCAAGGTCTTCCTCCGTGGTGGAGCTTTCCAGCAGGGCAACCCCTAACCTGAACCAGTGCCTAGTGTTAGTCCTCCCCGAGAAGTACTTGCTGATTTTAAACAGTTATTAATCTCAAACTCTTTCATCCTCTTTTCCCCTTAAAAGGGAGAGGGCATAAATTCAATTTAAAGTAGAAAATATTTCCTGGAATATGAAGAATCATAGAATGTATTGGGTTGGAAGGGACCTTTAAAGGTCATCTAGTCCAACCCCCCTGTTAAGCAGGGACATCTCTAACTAGCTCAGGCTGCTCAGAGCC
>VYZU01090576.1:0-13236 GCA_013401355.1 Ceyx cyanopectus | reverse complement strand
TTGGATTTTGTGTATTCTATGTTGAAATCTTCTGAAAGACTACTCTCTCCTAACTAAGCATGACATTTTAGACAGAAAGAGAAAATAAACTGGAATAAATTTAAAGCTTTTCTATTGAACAGAACAAAATTCAGGAGTGATATTCAGTGCAGCCTACAGGAACACAGCCAATTCCAGAGTTTCTTGGGCTACCCCATCTTATTAAGTTTTAATTATATGTTTACCTCAAACTAACTTCTAGGCTTCCAGAGAACATATTCTATTTTCAAGACACTGAGACTTCAGCAGTAGGCATTATGTCTGGAAGCTGAGCTCTGGAATCTACAATACCAAAAGACTTTTTTAAACTGACATGTTAGCCCATGTATGGGATTATCCCAATATTATATATTATCCCAAGTATGGGATTACCTTCATATTCTAATGGCACTTTAGAAGATGAAGTCACTAGATAAATCATCAAACAGGGAAGTGAAAGCCAAAGCATCTTTCACTGCTTAATTCAAACACACAACATTAGTATAATTGAAGTAAATTGAAATAGTTTCATAATACGAATTTCAAAACACTAGTCCATCACAGTTTTTAAGGCATTGGCAAGGTTATATAAAGGATTTATTATACTTTTTCCAATACTTTCTTTGCCACTTAGGGTAAACACCCCAAAATGGATGGTACACAACAAAATTTCTGAAAACATTATAGCCTGGATATGTGTGATTAGAGAGCTGCCAGAGAGGATAGAGCTACAACACAGTGGCAGAGCCTCTGCCAGACATTAGCTTTCTAAATATGGATCCATTTGAGAGAATGAGTTTTAGAGATTCTGGCCAATAGCCTGTAAAGAATACTGTATTGCTGTTTAAAACATTTATATCTGCAAAACCTGCAGCTTGTGAATGAAACATATGAGTTCTGAGACTATAAATGGTAAATAAGGGCTAAAGTCACAGCCAAGCTGGATGTGCTGTGGGACCACATAACTTACTAAAGTGCAGGGCAAATGATTTTTTTTTCCCTATTTATAACTGATGTGTTAAATTTAATTGTCCTGTGCATTTAGCTATCAGAGTGATCTCCTTTGTGTTGGTTTGTTTGACAGTATGGCTGTAACTTCCACGTATTGTTGCTGGTTTTCACTCATTTGAGAGCTTCTTGGTGTCACAGTATTTTAAATTTACTGTGAGTACTACTCCACTCAAAAGGTATGACTATGTATAAGTATCTAAAATCTGAAATAATGGGATCCAGTAACTGGTTGCTACCTCTAATGTTGCCCTGATTTTAGTCACTGAGCTGTATCCTTTATTTACACAGAAGTTTAATTTCAAGCTTAATGAGTGTGGAGTTGTCTTGCTTNAACCCCTAACCTGAACCAGTGCCTAGTGTTAGTCCTCCCCGAGAAGTACTTGCTGATTTTAAACAGTTATTAATCTCAAACTCTTTCATCCTCTTTTCCCCTTAAAAGGGAGAGGGCATAAATTCAATTTAAAGTAGAAAATATTTCCTGGAATATGAAGAATCATAGAATGTATTGGGTTGGAAGGGACCTTTAAAGGTCATCTAGTCCAACCCCCCTGTTAAGCAGGGACATCTCTAACTAGCTCAGGCTGCTCAGAGCCTCATCAAGCCTGGCCCTGAAGGTCTCCAGAGATGGGGCCTCCACCACTCCTTTGACTTAAAAGGGAGAGGGCATAAATTCAATTTAAAGTAGAAAATATTTCCTGGAATATGAAGAATCATAGAATGTATTGGGTTGGAAGGGACCTTTAAAGGTCATCTAGTCCAACCCCCCTGTTAAGCAGGGACATCTCTAACTAGCTCAGGCTGCTCAGAGCCNTTGGATTTTGTGTATTCTATGTTGAAATCTTCTGAAAGACTACTCTCTCCTAACTAAGCATGACATTTTAGACAGAAAGAGAAAATAAACTGGAATAAATTTAAAGCTTTTCTATTGAACAGAACAAAATTCAGGAGTGATATTCAGTGCAGCCTACAGGAACACAGCCAATTCCAGAGTTTCTTGGGCTACCCCATCTTATTAAGTTTTAATTATATGTTTACCTCAAACTAACTTCTAGGCTTCCAGAGAACATATTCTATTTTCAAGACACTGAGACTTCAGCAGTAGGCATTATGTCTGGAAGCTGAGCTCTGGAATCTACAATACCAAAAGACTTTTTTAAACTGACATGTTAGCCCATGTATGGGATTATCCCAATATTATATATTATCCCAAGTATGGGATTACCTTCATATTCTAATGGCACTTTAGAAGATGAAGTCACTAGATAAATCATCAAACAGGGAAGTGAAAGCCAAAGCATCTTTCACTGCTTAATTCAAACACACAACATTAGTATAATTGAAGTAAATTGAAATAGTTTCATAATACGAATTTCAAAACACTAGTCCATCACAGTTTTTAAGGCATTGGCAAGGTTATATAAAGGATTTATTATACTTTTTCCAATACTTTCTTTGCCACTTAGGGTAAACACCCCAAAATGGATGGTACACAACAAAATTTCTGAAAACATTATAGCCTGGATATGTGTGATTAGAGAGCTGCCAGAGAGGATAGAGCTACAACACAGTGGCAGAGCCTCTGCCAGACATTAGCTTTCTAAATATGGATCCATTTGAGAGAATGAGTTTTAGAGATTCTGGCCAATAGCCTGTAAAGAATACTGTATTGCTGTTTAAAACATTTATATCTGCAAAACCTGCAGCTTGTGAATGAAACATATGAGTTCTGAGACTATAAATGGTAAATAAGGGCTAAAGTCACAGCCAAGCTGGATGTGCTGTGGGACCACATAACTTACTAAAGTGCAGGGCAAATGATTTTTTTTTCCCTATTTATAACTGATGTGTTAAATTTAATTGTCCTGTGCATTTAGCTATCAGAGTGATCTCCTTTGTGTTGGTTTGTTTGACAGTATGGCTGTAACTTCCACGTATTGTTGCTGGTTTTCACTCATTTGAGAGCTTCTTGGTGTCACAGTATTTTAAATTTACTGTGAGTACTACTCCACTCAAAAGGTATGACTATGTATAAGTATCTAAAATCTGAAATAATGGGATCCAGTAACTGGTTGCTACCTCTAATGTTGCCCTGATTTTAGTCACTGAGCTGTATCCTTTATTTACACAGAAGTTTAATTTCAAGCTTAATGAGTGTGGAGTTGTCTTGCTTGGGTTTCCATAAAGGGTCCCCTATTTTCCTGTTACTGAGAGAACAGAGAATCTTTAGGATCCCAAAATGAAAATGTTCTAATAACAGGCTGATGGCACCCTGTTTGCACTGCAAGGCACTTCCCTTTGATTAGCACTTGATGTGGTCTGCAGAGTGACAACTTCATTGTTCCTGGAAAAAAGTCCATCTGCTATTTCTTCTGGGCCNTGGGTTTCCATAAAGGGTCCCCTATTTTCCTGTTACTGAGAGAACAGAGAATCTTTAGGATCCCAAAATGAAAATGTTCTAATAACAGGCTGATGGCACCCTGTTTGCACTGCAAGGCACTTCCCTTTGATTAGCACTTGATGTGGTCTGCAGAGTGACAACTTCATTGTTCCTGGAAAAAAGTCCATCTGCTATTTCTTCTGGGCCATAACAAAGAAAGGTAGGCTTGAAATTTTTGTGCTATAATATTACTATTGGATGGAAATATTTAAAAAAGCCTCTCAAACTGAACAAAAGCAAGAAAATGTGTGTCTCTTGTCAGCAAGTTTCACTTTTCAGAAGTAAACCTGCAAGGCTAAGCATTTTGGGCCACAGTACATGACTGAAAAAACAGAAATGAGAGATAGTTATGCTTGAGCATTAGCACAAGGTAAGAGTGATGCTAAGTGCNCCATTACCTCTTGTTCTGTCACTATAAAGTCAACCACATAATCACTGGCATCAGACTTTGAGCCTTTAAATGTGGAGACCCAATGTTAGTTTTAAAATCTCTTTTTGAATCCTTCTGGATGAAAGTAATTATCATTATTATTGAATTTTATCCATTTAGAGTGTGTCCTCTAGGGTGTTGCACTAATTGACTTTTCTATAACTGCAACTGTATTTTTATGCATTATCAGTCATATTAATAAATAAGCATTGTAATTATAATAGTTCCAGCTGAAACTACTTTAATTAAAGGTCATGTTTTGTTCAAAAGGTATATAGTCTAAATGTTGTCAAGTTTAGAATTAAGAGGATAAAATGCAATTAAACTTCTTTTTATCTCAGCTGTTCTCCCTGAAATAATTCCAGGATTACTATAGTCAAAAGCATAAGAAAACTCACCTTCTAAAATTGGATTTTGTGTATTCTATGTTGAAATCTTCTGAAAGACTACTCTCTCCTAACTAAGCATGACATTTTAGACAGAAAGAGAAAATAAACTGGAATAAATTTAAAGCTTTTCTATTGAACAGAACAAAATTCAGGAGTGATATTCAGTGCAGCCTACAGGAACACAGCCAATTCCAGAGTTTCTTGGGCTACCCCATCTTATTAAGTTTTAATTATATGTTTACCTCAAACTAACTTCTAGGCTTCCAGAGAACATATTCTATTTTCAAGACACTGAGACTTCAGCAGTAGGCATTATGTCTGGAAGCTGAGCTCTGGAATCTACAATACCAAAAGACTTTTTTAAACTGACATGTTAGCCCATGTATGGGATTATCCCAATATTATATATTATCCCAAGTATGGGATTACCTTCATATTCTAATGGCACTTTAGAAGATGAAGTCACTAGATAAATCATCAAACAGGGAAGTGAAAGCCAAAGCATCTTTCACTGCTTAATTCAAACACACAACATTAGTATAATTGAAGTAAATTGAAATAGTTTCATAATACGAATTTCAAAACACTAGTCCATCACAGTTTTTAAGGCATTGGCAAGGTTATATAAAGGATTTATTATACTTTTTCCAATACTTTCTTTGCCACTTAGGGTAAACACCCCAAAATGGATGGTACACAACAAAATTTCTGAAAACATTATAGCCTGGATATGTGTGATTAGAGAGCTGCCAGAGAGGATAGAGCTACAACACAGTGGCAGAGCCTCTGCCAGACATTAGCTTTCTAAATATGGATCCATTTGAGAGAATGAGTTTTAGAGATTCTGGCCAATAGCCTGTAAAGAATACTGTATTGCTGTTTAAAACATTTATATCTGCAAAACCTGCAGCTTGTGAATGAAACATATGAGTTCTGAGACTATAAATGGTAAATAAGGGCTAAAGTCACAGCCAAGCTGGATGTGCTGTGGGACCACATAACTTACTAAAGTGCAGGGCAAATGATTTTTTTTTCCCTATTTATAACTGATGTGTTAAATTTAATTGTCCTGTGCATTTAGCTATCAGAGTGATCTCCTTTGTGTTGGTTTGTTTGACAGTATGGCTGTAACTTCCACGTATTGTTGCTGGTTTTCACTCATTTGAGAGCTTCTTGGTGTCACAGTATTTTAAATTTACTGTGAGTACTACTCCACTCAAAAGGTATGACTATGTATAAGTATCTAAAATCTGAAATAATGGGATCCAGTAACTGGTTGCTACCTCTAATGTTGCCCTGATTTTAGTCACTGAGCTGTATCCTTTATTTACACAGAAGTTTAATTTCAAGCTTAATGAGTGTGGAGTTGTCTTGCTTGGGTTTCCATAAAGGGTCCCCTATTTTCCTGTTACTGAGAGAACAGAGAATCTTTAGGATCCCAAAATGAAAATGTTCTAATAACAGGCTGATGGCACCCTGTTTGCACTGCAAGGCACTTCCCTTTGATTAGCACTTGATGTGGTCTGCAGAGTGACAACTTCATTGTTCCTGGAAAAAAGTCCATCTGCTATTTCTTCTGGGCCATAACAAAGAAAGGTAGGCTTGAAATTTTTGTGCTATAATATTACTATTGGATGGAAATATTTAAAAAAGCCTCTCAAACTGAACAAAAGCAAGAAAATGTGTGTCTCTTGTCAGCAAGTTTCACTTTTCAGAAGTAAACCTGCAAGGCTAAGCATTTTGGGCCACAGTACATGACTGAAAAAACAGAAATGAGAGATAGTTATGCTTGAGCATTAGCACAAGGTAAGAGTGATGCTAAGTGCAGTCAGTTTGGAACACCAGAAACATGCAATTGTTCTGAAATGCCATTATGGAGATGTATTATTATTAGGTTCTGCTGTTGCCTCAGTAAGGGAAAGCATATAAAATACAAATCAGTGGACACAAAGGTTGGGATGAAATCCTAAACCATCAGTTTTCTAAAGAGATCCACAAATCATTTCCTTTGCTTGAGAAGGCAGATGCACCATTTTGAAGAGCCCCAAGAAAGAGGGTGTAGAACACATGTCTCGCTGTTTTAGTCTTCACAATCTAACTGGAGGAACTTACTTTGTGCCAATAGGCATTGCAAACAGCTCAGTCAACTTCTCTGCCAATATGGCAATTTGCATAGCATTACCCATAATGCTTCACATTGTGCCTTTACTTTGAAAACAGATTTAATTGAGCCTTGCTGAGCTGCATTAATGTGTCTGTTTAAATTGAGCAAATCTAATTAGCTCGCATGAAAGTTATGCCACCTCTGGTGCAGCAAAGCTAATGCAATTAAAGTCAGCCAGATGTATTGAGTATTGTAAACATGAGCCTGACTGGTGGAGAATAGTTCAGTATTCATCAGAGACTGGACAGTTTTGTAACACATTAACAACAGCTGCACTCCCTATAGTGTACAAGTATATATTATGCTGTGTGTATGACTATTTTAAAATGCCAAGGATCCTGCATTCTACAACAGTACATTTTATAAGATTAGAATGATCTCATCTACATCTGTGCAAACCCGAGGCCACTATTTTTGTAAAGAGGTCACTACTTGTATATATAACACTACAACAAAATCGATATTTACTAAACTTTACATAGAGAAAGACTATTCAGAAATAATTTCTGAAGTCCTTGAATATATATGTGCCTTTATGAAATGGATTTCTGAAAGATCTGGAACAGGACAGTAATTACAGTAACTGGGGAAACTCCAAGATGCTCTCTGAAAGCAACCAGATGATGATATAAGGTAAAAATGTATTTAATTGGAACAATTAATTGGACTTCTTTATCCTAACGAAACATCATCTGAAGGAAATTCAATCTGAGGAGAAAAGGCAAAGAATGCCACACACAGAGGAATAGAATCACTGAATGGACTGCTTATTAAACAACAAAAACAATTGTTTTCAATTAAGCAGGAGGGACCTCTCAAAACATAAGAGAAAAAGTTGCAACCTGACATGTAGTGCTGCTGCTTCAGCCCTGCCACACGTTCATTACAACTTCAGAAACGCCTGTACTCAGACAAAACAGGGAAAAAGGGTCATTTTGTACCTGCTAAATGAAGCCCTATTTCACCTTGTGAACAGGTAGCATGTAGCAAACAAAAGAGATACTAAAAGACTCAAGATCATTAAAAGAATTATGGAAGACCTGTAAGTGTCAAAACATAAAGACTTCTCTCATTTAATGTGCCCTCTTTTCAACAAAGGCAGTATCCTAGATACTTGGTCATTAGTAATTGACATATCACATTAGCTAGTCATAACTCCAGATAATTTATTACCTCCAGCCTTTTAAAACATAAAAAAAGATTAAGTTCTATCAAGCCACATAAACTTACAAAAAAGAAAAAAAAAAAAGACTGTGTCCTCTGACCATGCAGACTTCAGGCTGCAGGGATCTCGCCTGTGTGGGCAGGGGAGGGAGCTGCCCACCCTCCTTGCCACCTCAGCTCTGGCTTTGTTCACTAAAGTTAAAAGTATAGACTAGATATATGCATACATGGGGTAGAAATAATTAAGGTCCTTTGGTAGAGCTGCTAGGCAGTTGCCAACAACCTGACAGTGTAATATGGTGTTAGAGTTCACATACAGCAGCTTTTCAGACTGCATTGAGAAGCTGTAATCAAAGTGATCTGGAATTAAGTCTGGCAAATAAACAAGAACCAAGGACCTAAACACATTACTTACAAAATAACAAAGGGATAGCATTTTTAGAATTTGAGAGGTGAAAGGAAAATGTGGTTTAACAATGAAGAGTAATGTTGTAAGAGGATTATAGTGAGATATAAAGGTGTAAAATTCGGGTCATGAATTAAGTTCTTGACTATGAGATAACTAAGGAAGTCCAGCCTTGAGCTTTAGTAGCTATCACCTTTTATTGCCAGGTTAATTGTATCCCAAACATAATGCTGAGATCTTTTCCTCATATTTATTTTGCTATATTTCTAGCATATTTACATATGTCTAAAACTCATGTGTAAATTTATTAAAATAAACAAACATACAAATGCAAACTGAGTTCCAGATTTAGTGTTAGGAAAGCACTTCATACTTCTTTCGCCTGATAAATAGCCTCAGATACTATTCCATCATGTATAACATTACCATTGCTGGCTAATTTCAGATTTTCTATGAAAATATTTGGTACTCCAGCACAACAGAGATCACATAGGCAAAGAGTCACACTAGATGGAGATTTCTTTTATTAGAGAAAGCAGATAACTTAAGAAAGCCCTGTGCAATTAACATATAGCAATCGATTTTATTTACTTCCTCTATCAGCAAAGGAATCCCTCTTGCTTATCCTGCACAGAAACTGATTAAAACTGAGATTGCTCCGGAGCTTAAACCTTAACAAAGACCTATCCAATATAAAAAATATTTTAATATCATCATTATTTGCTAATATATCTGCAGAGGTCATACTCATTTTACATATTATGACCATGCAAATTAGTTTTAAGTCATTTTGCTATGCAATTCCAATTAGAAAATTGCTACTTTATAAACTAATCAGAGTGTCAAGTCAGCCTGTCACACTGTTTATGAGTAAAGTATAGAAGATAAACTGATTAAGCATTAGGTATAAAAGCAGAGGAGCATACAAGGTGTAAGATCAGGCAGCAGAATATGGCACAAGTATAATGATCACGGCTAAAGGACTGCAGGTGAAAGGGAAGAGCAAGGATACTGTTCAGCAAAAACTGAAGGAATAAGGTAACCAAAACACAGCACAACTTGAGGGAGGGACAGGGATAAGGGATAACAACCTTTTTTGCAAGATCTATCAGGTCCTGGCACCCACATTAGTTATTAACACAACATGGGAAGTTATTTACACAACACTTTCTTCAGAGAAAATGAAAGTGCATACTTCATACAGGTAACAGTAAAAATCAATCATAGAATCGTTCTGGTTGGAAGAAAACTTTATGAAAAAGACTTTTTAAAGAAACAGCTCCATTTTATATGTTAAGTGGTCTAACCACTCCTTAGCCAGCAGTTACTTAAAACAGCATTTTCCTCATCTGGGCTCCTAATTATCCCTACCTGCATGTTTAATACAATAAATAAAGTCTCTACTGTCGTTTTCATAGTCCCATTCCAATCAGAGGGACTGCTTGGGGGCTCCCTGATGCATCCTATAAAAGAAACAGCTTATAACTCTGAATTTAATGGAAGGGGGTTTTTGACAAGCACAGCAAAAATCTTCTTTAGAGTAAGAGACAAGAAAACATTCTTTTTCCTATGTTGCTAGTAATTCTGACTTCTCCATTTGTGAAATGCTGGTTTTGAATCTATATAATTTCTTTAGCAGTGTATTATAGATAGATATAGGTCTCTCCTACATCTCTTTTGCTTTATGGGGAACACACAGACTCTTGAAAGCTCCCTTAACACGGTAATTATTGCCTGGTGTAATTTACTGACTAGTATAATGCTCTGAAAGGCATTAGGAAAAGAAAGAACTCACAGTAGCTAAGACTAGGCACTATGTGCCTTTAAACTGCACTGAGTGCATTACCCATGGTAGAAGTGAGAAAATACAAGTTTAAGTCAAGATTTGCTGAACATCTATATAAAACTAAGTTTTGGTTTTCCCTTATTCTCCATTTGGTGTTCTGCTTCCCTGATGATGAACTGTATTGTAGAAGAATCCTGTCTGTGACAAGATCAGGTTTTTTTTCTCCAGTATAACTTTCAGGAGAAAGAGTGTAGGAAACTTTTAATGAGAAAGCTGAGAGTGACTCTTGTTTCTGAATGTCCCTCAACAACCAGTGCCTGTGCAATACTCATTTAACTGGCTCTCCATAAACCCAGCTAAAGAAGACTGGAGGCTTTCAAATAAGCTGTGGGGTTTTGGACATCAGAGTAGATGCTCTCTGTGAGCTATCTAGTGGGTTATGAGAGAAAACTCTGAAGGAAAGGATGAGGCAGAAACTTCCATTGTCAGAAAAATCAGCCTCTACCTTAGATTGTTAAAAGAGGTGAGATCTACCTGAGGGTAGAAGTCAAGGCTGATCCTTTCAAAGGCTTGTGGACTTGTAGTGCTTTTAAAAGCAGCAATGGCTATAATTCAGAATCTTACTTTATATGTCCTGGCTCCTGTTAGCCTGTTGTGGTGCCAGGCTAGATCAATTAAGAAGCTCAAAACATCTGCAGTGTGACTGATGAAGGGATGTGTGGGCAAGGGGGAGCTCAGCAAGCTGAAGCTTAGATTTATGATGACCACTGAGACTTGTACCCCCCAAGAAAGGAGAAGAGGTGCAGGAACTGAAACCTAAAATGTGTCTTAGAGGCTCTGGAAATGAACATTGATCCTGACACCCAGCTAGTTCATGACCATGTGGGCTTTGAAGTTGGTTGTACTCCTGCTGTAAAGTAATACAAAGGCACCTGAAAGAGCAGAGGCATGTATTTGGTCCTATATGGTAAGCCCACCTCTCCCAGCACTAGGTGAGCAGTTTGGGTTGTAAGGCCTATATATTGAGGGAATATATCCAAGATTATCAGCAGGGTTAGTTCTATTACTTAAACTTCATACTACCAAAGTGCATCTGGACTTAACGTATCTATGCCTTATCAGCTTGAGTTTCTTTTTCCTTCCTGGGATTGCCAGTCTTGCAGTTAAGGCTGGAATAAGAAAGAAGCCATACCTATAGGAGTAATATCTGTGGATATGAGGGGCTAAAAGATATTGCATCAATAAGGTTCTGGTCTAAGATTCATTAGCTCCAGAAAATTGCTTGACACAGCTCGAAACTACATTATGTTACCAAATGATGGTGCCAGAGTGCTGTGCCCAGATAAGGGATGATGCACTAGTCAGAGAAGTGCCATGTTGCAGGAAGAACACAGTTATTTATGCGAGCTAACACTCAGAGGTGCAATCACTTTTGAAATCAGTGCAAAATCTTTCTTCCTGCTGAGCTCAATTTGGGAATCTGGTATGTTCATTAAGCATAAAAATTGTGCAGCCCTCATATCTGGGCAACATGCTATAAGTTTTTATCTGAAATGACCTCTGGCTCAGAGAAGGTCTGTAATTCCACCTCCTACAAATTAATCCTACACAAACCTAGGATGATACATGAATCACGTGAAATCTTTCAGTAGTATTTTTAAGGCCTAGAGGGACACCTATTCATAAGATGAAAAAAATAACCTGATATTTGCAGCCAAGATTTATTGAATATAGTTTTTGAAGAAGTTGCATTTATCAAACACTATTGAATGAATGGATATTGTCTGGAGTTTTCCAAAGAATTTCTGATTGCCTATAGGTTGTGGTATAAATCTTGAGTCCTGTCCAAAAATTATCAAGAAAAATGGTTATCTGGTCTTTTGAAGTCTTCTCCAAAGAATCCTTGGAGAAAAGTCCAAAAGGTAGCTTCACAATGATCTCTTCAGGAGGTGCATGCTTAAGCAGGGGAAAAGCTGGTGATCTAAATAGCTGTATTCCCTGGTGCTTCTTCAGGTGTAACAGAGGCTACTCCAGCAGGGATTTGCTACCTTATGCAGCTTTATACCATCTTCAGAAAAACTGCTACTCAGCAAGGGTGTATGTCTGGTTTTGTATTAAACAAATGGTCCATCAAAGTTGTAGGGCAGACTCACTCACAATGAGACATTTTCAAAGTCTTGTCTGCTCTTCAGATATGCTCTAATCCTTCAGCCATAGTGAAGTCCTGCCCACAGGGATCACAGCAACAGCTATACTTAAAGAATTTGGAAGTGCAGATATATTTCTGTAGAGGGAAAAAAAAAATAAGGAAAAGATGGCATTCTGCTGCAGGTTCTTTGGTGTGCACCAGTTAGTGCACTTTCCAGGGCATGCTAAGGGTGAGTAGAATTTTATGTAAAACCTCCAGCTGAGACATTTAGTGTCTGACTGCTGGGGACAGCTAAAGATGTGGACTGATGAATGCTGATCAGTTTATAGACAATCATTTACCTGAGTAATCTAATGATGAATAATGAATAGCACTACATTTGGGGAAACTGTGCTGCTCTTTGAAAGTTTGAAAACAAGGTAATAAAAAGCAATTTTCTGGAGTGCTGTGTTTGTTTTGCAGTCTGTCCAGCTCTCAATCAGCCTCTGATGATTCAGCTTTAGAAATCTGTCCTAGGCTAGTTACAAAGTTGTCAGGAGAAATATCCACTATAAATTATTCATTTTGTGGTTTTCTCTATTGATAATCTACACAGGACTAATGCATCAAACCTGAGCCCTACCCCATGATTGGTCAAACTATTAGTATAATCCCAGGCATGGTTTTGAATTGTGCTGACTAAGGCTTGTCCAGGAAAATCCCAGACATGCTTTGGAGGTTAGTGTAGACCAAGTACCTTTCCCATTTCAAAGTTATAAGGAGGTTTGTGAAAAATGTACAGTCACAGGTCAGGAACCTTTCCCATAATCCCTGTGCTAAACCAGGTGTCACTGCCCTTCAGCAGTCTAAAAAGTTGGATCTCCTCCCAAAGCAGAGATCTGGAGATATATTTTTCTTTAATCCCAAAGGAGACATTAGAGAGTTGTAAAGGGAATTAGGTAGCAGTTAGGAAAAATAATGCTTCAGCCACACTACTCTGTCTGAGAGTTAGTTCATTAATTTTACCCAGGCTGCTTTCTCAAGGAGAAAGATCATAGACTTACACCTTCACAAGAAAAGCAGATATTCTTCTTTGTCACTTTCATCCTTTCAGTGAGGAAACCATGAGTTTCAAAAACAGATTTTGGACCGTGGCAAGTATGAACACTTTTAAGAATAATCAAGTTCTCTTTAGTCTGGCTCAGCCATAATCAACTGATGTCAAATTGCTTCTTTGAATAGCACAGAATATAATTAGGACCGGAATAACTATGTTCATACCACCTGTTACCAAATTCTGACT
>VYZU01090575.1:0-11019 GCA_013401355.1 Ceyx cyanopectus | reverse complement strand
TGGATTTTTGATTTTGAAAAGTGATTTTTTGTCTTGTCAAGAGCGAAAGCAAGATCTTTTTTCCAGTTTCTTTGTAAGCTTTCAGTGCTTGCTGGAACAGATCCTTTGGTAGCCATGCTTTGTGACATGCATCAACAGTGGTGGTTTTCCATCTTCCTCTGACAGATTCCTCAGCAGTTTTGGGTGGATCACATCTGGCCCCATAGACTTGTGGGTTTCCAATTGTCTTAGAAGGTCAACAAAGCACCCTATCTGATGAGGCTCCTCCCTTTTCAATTCTCACATCTACAATGATACTCCTAATTCCCAGCAGTCATCAACTCTTAACTTGGATACTAGTGAGGCACAGTTGAAAACTGGATGCAGGGCATCATGTATCAGAAAAATTCCCTAGCAAAGTACATAATAATCATGCTGCATTTTATCTCCAAAGTGGAAGAAACATCATTTTCATTGTATTCAGAGCACTTTTTACACCACTACACTATTTATACCACTCACCAATACACCCTCCCTTAACCCTCACCTCCAAAAGCCTTTTTAAAAAAGTAATCTTAAAATAAGGACTATCTTTCCATCCCAGTCAACTTGCATACCATCAGGTGAATGCTGGCAAGAGAGAGAGTCCTTAGGACCAGATTTTCTCTAGCATAGGTCAGCACAGATCCAATGAGCCCAAGGCAGGAGAAACAGCTTATTCTACTGGAAGAGCTGCCTGAGGAGCTTTGGTAAGATTTTATATGACATAAACCTCCATCAGGAAATCTTCCTCTATTTCCTCTTTGTAACTCACATCACACATGGCATCTGCGGCATATGTTCCTGATTCCTCCAAACCAACTGTATTGCTCTCCATCCCACCCTGGTTTCTCCCACCTCTCAATGATCCATGCTGGCCTTGGATTTGCTACAACTAGTCCTGCTAGCAGGAGCAGCTGTATCATGGGAGATGATCACATCAGCGAAATGAACTGAAATGAGATGAGGGAAGGATAGAATCCTCATTCCCCCCCTCCAATAACCCCAGACCCCAGCACACTAGGCCTGTAGTCTCTGTTCTCCACCATGTGCCCAGTGTTATATTGGATCATCATCCTGAAGTCCCTCATTCTAGAGGTACAATGACAGAAGTCACTTTTAATGTTGCTCAGATAACATGTTCATCCCATGCAGCCACCTGCTGAATGGTCTATTAAAGCCACTGAGGCAAAGAGAGAGGACACCTCTGTTTTGCCACCGAGGGGCACAGCCTCCATTAGGAATGCTGATAGTCCAATAGCTCCACCACTTTTACTGACGAGTTTGAGTCCCTTTCAGGCACTGCAGAAATTCTCTTTCCATCCATTTCTGCAAAAAGAAGATTAAAACTGAGATGTGCTATACTTTCTTTGAAGTTTAAATCTCTCCTAAGACAAGACTAAGGCAAGAAAATTGCAGGCTCCCTCTTGCTGGGAGCTTCAGTGGAGGACTGACTTGAGCAACAGCTAAGGCAAGAATGAACAGCCTGTTTTGACACCTTTACTCCACTCAGACACTGTCCCCTGCTCCCTCAGCCCAGAATGCCTCTCCTGCCCAGCCATACTTCTTTCTGCGGTGGTGCCCTGAATGCTGCTCTTCCTGATATCATTGATGACAGTAACTCCTGACATCTGGGAATTCTGTCACAAGGAAAAGCACTTTGCTCAGAACAGGAGCAACAGTCCCCAAACACCAGCAGGTGAGAAGCAGTGGGACAGGGAGAGCATTACCCCAGGCACAGACACCATCACTATTTCATTCAGGCCAGTTACACAACAGGTAAAATAACAAGGAAAATAGGATTTTGGCAAGAGGATGGTCACTCTTAAAGACAAGCAAAGCCCTGAAATGAATCTGTTCCGCTGTGGGAGCTCAATGAGCAGACAAATGAATAAACATGGCTTTTCAATGAATTCAAGCCTTGTATCCAAACAACTCTCCACTCTGCTTCTCTGAAATCCCTTCTCTGCTCACCCTCCCTGACCTCTGCTCTCCCGGCAGACAAGCACACGAACACTTCTATGCCCCTTCCCCTGCCCCTTCCTCCTCAGCACCCCTGTGGTCCTTTCCATATTCACTACCAGCCAAGCAAGAGGCATCACAGACTGCAGCCCCTTCTGAGCCTTGGTGCTGGCCAGCTGCTCAGCAAACCAATAGTACCACTGCCTGGTGCACCTTTCATGAAGTGCATAAGAATGTGACATCTGAAAGACCACCACCTTTTAATCTGAGGTCCCCTCCCTCAGCCTTCTCTGGGAAATCAGCTTTAGTCAGAGACAGAACTGTTCAACCAGTCCAAAAGAAGCTTCTGGCTAACACCACCAGAAGGCTCTGAGAGTCAGGGTATTTTACCCAGAGAGCACTGGAAACTTCTTAAATTTTATTCTTTGCATTTGTTTATCTGGGGAAGTCAATGATAAAAGAAATAAGGTAAGTACTGGAAGACTCAAAGGAAATATAGATGTGCACGGAAACCCTCAACATAGCCATAGATTCACTAGGCAGAATACTTCCATCCTCTGACTCCAAAGTATATTTCAACCTCACCATTTTTTGTGAAACTCACTAATGTGCATGTACAATGAAAGCTCGAAAGACCCTTCTTAACTGAGCATCTACTTCCTGACTGGGCCAAGCTCTTGATTTGTCCCAGCAGACAAGCCCATATGGACCTAAGAGACAGGCAGAAAGCCACACACAGAGGATAAATGGTTAAACATGTGGGGGATGCTGTTGAAAGATTGAGAAGCTAGAATCATAGAATCACATAATGTTTCGGATTGGAAAGGACCTTTAAAGGTCATCTGCTCCAACCTCCCTGCAGTAAGCAGGGACATCTTCAACTAGATCAGACTGCTTAGGCCCCAACCAACCTGACCTTCAATGTTTCCAGAGATGAGGCATCTAACACCTCTCTGGGCAACCTGGGCCAATGTTACACCACCCTTGTTAAAAATGTCTTCCTTTTATCTAGTCTCAATCTCGTCTCTTTTAGTTTAAAGCCATTACCCCTTGTCCTGCTGCAACAGACTCTGCTAAAAAAATTATCCCATCTTTCTTTAAAGATTGAAAGGCTCCAGTAAGGTCTCTTTAGAGCTTTCTTTTTCTCCAGGCTAAACAACCCCAACTCTCTCAGACTTTCTTCATCAGAGAAGGTATACAGCTGTGAGCTAACTGGGGGAGAAAGCAGAAGAGAGGCTGGTGACTCACTAGTATACATGAAGCAGCAAAGAAATGGATCTAGGCAGGCAACAGGCAAGCTGGCGGATTTTTTGAGAATGACGTAGATGCACCGAGTGCAGCTGAGCATTCTCTCACCTTCACCAGTGTGATTTTCCAGAGGGGAAGTAGCTCCATTGTGCTCTGAAGGTTAAGCTGTGCCTTCTGCCTGGCACAAGAGCACAGTGCAGCCAATGGGTAAAACTGCCTACCTACTTAAAAGCAAACCCCAACACTGCCAGGAGGGACAGGCTTTATTTTTAGCTGGGACACCAGCAGGGTCACTGCTGGTGCTGCATTTCCCCATAGAAGCCAGGGTTTCATGAAGTGTGCTGTGCACACTGGGTCACTGCAGGGGAAACATCTGTCAGGTCAGCTTTGGGGAGATGGATTATTTAAGTTAGAGGAAACATTTACTAGAAGAAGTGAAACTACTCTAGAAGGTTAAAATGGAAGGAAAAAAAATGATCCCTACAGAATCAGAGCAGGTGGTAATTTATGTGAGGGCAATGTCTAGTGCACTCATCTCCAGGATACTCAGACAGGAGAATATCCCATCTCATCCAACTCCAGCATCATTCCCTCTGCTTGCCTCCTATTAGCCAAGCTTTGAAAGACTCATTCTTGCCTGAGAGCTGCCAAAACCAAAGCAGAAGCACATCATTATTTCTCATCAGGATCTTTCACAAAGGAGAAACCATACACAGAGACACACCTAGCCTTGCACCTTGAATACACCATCATCAAGACCTCTACCTCACTCTGGTCTTCAGGTCCTCATGAGGGACCCCCAGTAAGCCATGAGGCAAACAGCCCATCCAAGATGGGCTTAGCACAGCACCCTCAGCAAGCACAGAGCAGCAGCACAAACTTAGCCCAATGTGGCCTCATCAGGACAAAGAGTCAGGTCATCCCCTGCCAGTGAGTTGCGTGGGTGCAAACCTAATAAAACAGTTGTGTCCACTCCCACTTGCACTACCAGAGAATGCAGTATGGAGGCTTCAACATGGAGAGACTGATGTTCATAAAGTGCCGAGTGCTAGCGTGAAGCTCTCAAGGAGCTGGGAAGAACTGAAATGAGGAGGGATGTTCTCGTTTTATTCTCTTCTTGAAGAATCTGAGAAATAGCTCGCCTCACTCTTCTTTTTTTTTTCTTTTTTTTCTTTTTTTTTTTAACCAGGATTGACCCCTGTGCATAGTCAGAGAAGATTTTATATTAAAATATATCTTTGTATTTTTTTTCTGCTGATTCTTATGCCTCTTAATAGCTTAAGAAGTGCTCTGCAGACCCCATCACTTTCAGGTTCTTTGCAACTAATCTGCATTCAGTTCATCTCATCAAGAGCAGACTTCAAGGCTGAACTAACTCCAAGCCTTAACTGCTGCAGGCAATTTAGGAAGCAGCTTTGCAGGTGGAAGAAGGGCTTCTTAAGCCAACCTGAACATTCTCCACCTCTGGTGGGTTGTTTCCATTCTGCTCTAGCTCTCCCTTTTTTGTTGGAGTAACTGTTTGTGTGGCTATGCCTTGAGTAAGGACTAGGAACCGATCTGGTTGAAAAGAATCATAGAATCAAGCAGGCTGAACCCACCACCTGGCCACATGTGCCACTGTGCCAGGACCCTGCAAGGGTGGGACAGGAGCAGGAAGGCTGTAGAAAACAAGGCACAGGTGACAAAGATGGCAGGTACAGGTTTGCCTCTGGCAGAGGTGAATCCTGCAATACCCCCTGGATCATTTAACATCCTTGTCCAGCTACACAAAGACATTTACTCACCTCCATTCTTCCCAGCCAATGAGCGTGTTCACTAACTAATCCCAACCAAAACCACAGAAGAGGATAAAGGTTCTTATTAAGGTGAACTTTAAGCTCAATATCAAGATACTACTTCCCACCAAGGAAGGTTCACTTCAAGGTGGTAAACCAAGACATTCAGGCCTTAATGCCTCAAAACAATTTTTCCTGACAGCAAATAGCATGGAGGGCAAAAGGGCTGCTCCTTCACAGGGAGCATTACTCCATGGCCCCATCTGTCACCAGCCAGGGTGGGACAGCAGTGTATGGAGGAGGCAGCACTTCATTCCCAAAGTTCGGATGTGGGAAGCTGTGGCACTGGGGCAGTGGTGGGTTTCACAGCCTGCCTGGACCCTAGTGACATACCACTAATAGCACTGAGGGGAGCTAGGACACATGCAGAATGAGCTGCAGCTCGACCACAGAGTAGGGTGCAAACATGCTCTAGCTCCCTGCTTTTGTCCCTACTCTGGCCCAGAGAAGGAAACCAGCTTTCACCAGCCCACAGCATAGGGAGACACTGGCAGGGCACCTTGCGTTGTCAGCACTGGAGGCCCCTGTTCACTCCTGGACATATCACCTTCAACACTACCTCAGCAGTCAGATCTAAGTGCCCTCTCACAAGTACATCCCTGCATCTCTACATTTCTTTTGATTAAGCTATATTCTGTGTTGCTGCTGGAAAGCGCTGCTGGTTGCTTTGAGACAGCCTCCACGGATCAGCCTAGGCAAGGGTGATGATGAAAGCAGTCTCATATGTCTAGAGTTTCTAAAACTCTTTGACGCCATCCTGGTTGCAAAACATGCCCAGCAGCACAGGATATTTAGTAGTTCTGACTGGTCTTGACCTGGCTGTCTCTACTGCTGCCCTGGGGTAGGAGGCTTAGGTAAAAAGACAGCAGAGTAGAGGAAGGCAGCAAACAGAGCAAGTCCAGTTCTGCAGCCTTGAAATACTCTGCTAGTGAATGGAAAAGCTCAATGGAAACACAAGCTTTTCCCTAAATCCAAGTGCTCTGGAAAAGCTCCCTGTTACATTATGATAGAAAATCCTCACTGGAGTGTTTTGTTAGAAAACAGCTATCACAAAAGAAATGTTAAGAGTCCTAAGCTCCCCTCTCCCTCATGATGTCAACTGTCAGAAACATAATCGACAGCTCAGATGTGTGATCAAAGGCTCCAGCAAGCAGATTTAAAGATAGAATTACCAGAAAATTGAGAGTTGAAGGAGCATGGGGGCATGATCATCACCTGTTTGAAAATGTGTCTTATGGAGAAAACTAATTACAATGCTGTACCCAGCTACAATGGCACATGCATCTTCTAATTGAGACACTGGCAAGATGGGGTGGTGTTGGTGGTACCTTCAGAATGGCATTACATGTATCTGCCACCTGATGCCTTGCTATTCCTGCAGAACCCTGCGACAGAAATGCCTACAGGGGCGATCAGGAGGCCATCATGCTGAACTGTGTGGACACACCAAAGCTTGCAGTTTAGCATTAGACGTAGAGATCAGAGGAAAAGCAGGAAAGCCAAACCCTGTCTATACTATGTTATTCCTCAAGCAGCCCAGCAGCCTGCTGAAGCTGCAGGAGATTCAAGGTGGTTCTTGGATTTCACTCTGGAGGAGAGCAGGGACAGCAAGCTCATCTTCAGCACCAAACCCCACAGCCCCATGTCACTGAAATCAGCAAATGCAGGATCACAAGCACAGAAGATGTTTTAAAGGTGCCCAAAGAACAGCTTGTGATCTCATGTATCTCTCAACATATGAAGCTAAAGACTATGATTTATTAGACATTTGTATGGCACTTTGAAACATGGGCTCCCAAGTGAGATGATGCCTTTAAGATTTACCATTATCTAAATAGTAAATCAACAATGGTATTCATCTATGCCACAATACCTAAACACAGTGAGTGAATGGTAGACAGAGCATCACAACTATCAATTTCCTGGTTTCAGAGATGTGGGTTTTTTTCCCTATTAAGAAGATGGTTTTGTCTGTATAATTTAATTTCCTTCATTTTTTTTTCCTTTTTAAATACAGAATTAGATATACTGCTTGACTTAAAAAAAAATAAATATTAATTTGGCCAGCAATCAAAGCCATCTTTTTAACTGTTGAAGCACATGAAAGGCATCTGAAGCACAACAGCAACAAAGAACAAGGAACTATTTGTCAACGCCACTTGGTCACTGGGGAATCTTAGGGGAGGAGACTGATGCTGTTTGTTTAAAACAAGCAAACAAAAACCTGACAGACAGACCATTTATCTGTATAGTGATTCACTTGAAAATATTGGCAGCAGGAATACATCTTAACTTGGTTTCTAATAAAAAGTGCTGACACACTCTGTTATGGCAATTCCTTGCCCTGGGAATGGAGGATGCCTATCACATGAAGGACCTATGGAGGATCCTATCCTATGGAGGATGCCTATCGCAGGAGGGATACACATGGGATCAGGCACAACATGGCAGCAGGTCAGCCCAGGCCCTCTGCCTGTCCAACCAGCAACACCATAGCGTCTGCCATGCACAGACCAGCCTCATAGGTCTTCAGCCCCACCAGTTCCAGAGGAAGACAGAGGAAACAGGGAGGCTGGATTTGTCCCTAGGTACCTCCTTCCTTCCTTCCTAAAAGCCATCCACACCAAGGAGCAGTGTCCTGAGTGCCCTGTGACCACCATGCAGAATAATCGTCCATCACTCCCAACAACAAAGTCTGCAGTGGCCTGGTGAAAGCCGTTAGTGCACAGTGTGATTCACAACCCAGGCCACATTTGGTATCTGGCTCCACATGCACTCTCCTGTTCTGAGTGCTGGCATTCAGGACAGCACAAAGCATACTTCCCATCATGCCCAGGGTGACAGAAAGGTCTATCCCACCTGGCAACAGCATCTGCCATCCCAGGTGCCATCTTCTCAGGTGGCAGCTTTGGAGAGGAAGGGGTGGCAATCTCTCTGCAAGGGAAAAGCACCATGCAGAATGGCATCAGGATGGCTACATGACTGTCTTCCCTCTTGCACCCTTGTCACCCACTAGTTATTGCAACCATGTCTTCACCAAATCCCCACATGGGTAGAAAAATATAATTAATGATACAAACGATACTCAGGCAGATTAAAAGATGCTGGAGGCATGCCAAAGACTCAGAGCCTACCTGTATTTCCACTGCCCTCGCACAGAACCTCAGCAGCGGCATTACCACAATCTGTCATATCTTGGCCATTTGGGAATTGCTTGAAGCACCTACTTACTAGAGCAGGACTCTTATGGCTCAGGAAAAAAAACAACAAACAAACAACAAAACAGACTGCCATCCTGTACCTTTCACCTAAGGCTCTTTTGACTGAATGTGAATTCATTCAGTCCTCTCTTTCCCTCCCCTGATTTATTTTACAGCCTTTTATATACAACAGGGGGTACTCGATTTGACTGTCATGTCGCACACTCACAGCAGAACTGAGGGTTCCTGGACTGCTCTTGCTCCTCCCCAGAGAGCCCTCGGCAGCAGCTGGACGTGCTCTTTTCTAACATCGCTACTTCTGTTCAGGAAATAACTCGTTCCCATTGACCACAGAAGCCTGAACATAAGCACCAAACACAACAATACTTTCTTAGCTAAATCATGATCAGGGTAAACAAATGCCTGCGACAGCAGTGGATGAAGCAGGATGAGGAACTCCCTGGAAATGCTTGTGCCGTGGGGGAGCGATGCCTCTCCGCGCTGCACCAAACCTACAGAACACCTTCAAGGCCTCTGTGTCTCAGCAATCCCCCAAAGCCAGTTCTGCTCACCTGGGCCTTCTGCCAGGCTCCAAGGGAGCACAGGATGAGCACTCTTGAATGAGAAGATGCTGCTGTTACCTAAGTCTTCCAAGCCCTGTCCTCTCAAAAAAAAAAAAAAAAAGCTCAACCTCAACAAAATCACCCTTTTGCTCTATAAAGAGATGAAAGGTATTGAAGGAACACACATACACACATGTAAGCACGAGAGAGGAGGGTGTGCCTAAGGCACCTCGTCTTACCCCCACTGTTTCTTCAGTGTCTCACCTTGTATCTAAAACAGATTTTTAGGGTGAAATCCCAGAACAAACCTAGGTACAAACCAAGAAGTGCCAGGAACCCAACCATTATACTACAGCTCCACTTGGGGGGGTGGAGAGAGAAATGGCTATAGCCTCACGTTTTAAAATAACAGTAAAAAAAAACCCAAAAACAACAATAAAAAACCAACAAAAACAAAACACTTGCAACGGTTTCATCTTCCACTCAGGGCGATAGAGACTTCAGATACAGGTGAAAAAAATTAAAGCCCTGAAGCAAGGCTAGGAGGGAAGAAGAGTAAGAAACGACCCAACATTTAGGTCAACCCTTACTGGTGTGTGCGTGTGTTTGTATCTTTGCTCTCCCACTGCCAGTCGGGGGCTGTGGGGGCCCCGCAAGCTGCCCCGTGCTCTATTTAGGGCAGAGCCTGGCGCAGCAGCTATATTTGACACCGGGGGTAAACAAGCCAGCCCCAGTGGACGGAGCGCGACAGCTGCCCGGGACGGCGGCCCCGGCACCCCCGCCTCGCAGCCGCGGTTGGCCCGGCCTGGCCTCCCCCGGCGGAAAAAAAAAAAAAAGAATTTTTTTAAAAATAAAATTTATAGCACTGCATGAGAGCCGCTCCCCCCGCCCAGCAGCCCCGAGCAGAGTTGCCCCCCTTACACACCCCCCGGCATCCCTGCGGGCCGCGCCGAGCCGGGGCACCCCCGCCCGGCGGCGGGAGGGATCCCGGGGCCGCCTCTCAGGGTGCCGTGGGCTCGGGCTGTTCCCAGCCGCGCACGCCTCGCCGGAGCCCCACGGCTCCCACCGCCCGCTACATCCCTCCGCCAGGCCCCGGCCCCGCAGCGCCCGGCTCGGCTCGGCTCGGCCCGGCGCCCCCGTCCCCGGAGCGAATCCACCCCGCAGCGCCCGCTCCGCGCCGTATGCAAAGCCCTCCCCCCGCAGCACACACGGACACACGCAACCACACATACACACACACGGGGCCGCCGCGGCTCCGGGAAAACAGCACGAATGGAAGCGATCTCCCAGCGCCGGGGTAACGTTAAATCCCATTTCCACCCCTACCCACTCCCCAGCCCGGGAGATAAGCCTGCAAAGAGCTCACCACCCCCAGAAGCCCCGGCTATTCGCATGCAAGTCGTGAAGCCCCACTTGATAACAGGAAACTTAACCGCCAGCCTTGTGTCTCCTACGGAGCAGGGGGCAGCACCCTCGTACTTACCCCTTCTGGTGGCTTTCCTGACTTTTTTTTTTTTTGAGGGGGGCTCCGCTGGCTCCCCAGTACAAATCCTTCCGGTTCCTAAAGGGAGCTCATCGCATCTCCCGGTGATTCACCGACGGTGTGTGCGAGTACGGGGAGGGTTCGCCTTTGCATGTCAGTCCAAGTTGCCTCGCTCGCTACAAAACCTGCGCTCTCTTTTGCAGCTGTCAGGGTGAGCGGGGAGGTGCATCTGGAAGAGGGGGTGGGGGTAGAGGTAAAATGTTGATAAATCCACCAGCCTCGATCTTCAGCTCCGTGCGGTGGAGTTTGGGGATGGGAGATCTGGCGGAGGGGGAGGAGGACAGAGATTAATGGGTGTCGAGGGAGGTGGGAAGAGCAAAGGGATTGTACCCCAGATTGCCACTGAATCTGCTGGGCTTTCCCTGCTCCCTCTCTCACACCACCAGGGCTCGGTCCAGGCTTCCCAGCATCACGGCAAAGGGCTGAGCCTGATTTCTGGGAGCCAGCGAGGTTCGCACAACTGCAGCAAGAAGCCAAATCAAAACGCCAATCTGCGAGCCTCCAAACTCCACGTCACCCTATCAGCTGGGAGCAAGAGCTGCAACAGAATTACAAGCCATGCATATTTATTCTTCTGAATACAGGGGGGGATTTTCAGATCGTTTAAAGCAAGGCACGACAAATCCAGAGCAAACCCTTTCCAAAATAAA
>VYZU01090573.1:0-10616 GCA_013401355.1 Ceyx cyanopectus | reverse complement strand
TTATCATCAATGCACTGTGAACTCTGTCTCTGCTTAGTCAAATTCCTGTAGAAGTTTCCCTCCTCCATATGGGGCTTTAGGTCATTAGTAGGTAGGTGACAGAGTCTTGATGGGGGAGGCTCTAGAAAAAGTGCACCTCCCCCATTTTATTGGCATAGAATTTAATATTGAAAAGTTTAAAGTTTGGAGACAGGAACAGATTAAAAAAAAAAGAATTTTTTCTGAACTTCTGAACACCAGCAAATTCAGATCTGCTCCCAGCTGCTCTGTGTCAGAGTTATCTAAATCAAACTCCTCATTTATCATCTTCTTCTTCACCCACCTCCATTGAATCAACTCTTGCCAGAGGTAGGTTACCTGGAGAATGAAACCTGTGTTTTCCCTATGTTGGAACAAGACTTTTTGGGATGAAGATGAACTTTTGTTGTTCCAGTGTTGATCATACAAATGTAGCTTGGAGAAGGTGTGTTTTGGGTGGAGAGCTGATGGTTCAGTGCTGTTTGTGAGCCTGTCAGGGTGACAGCAGGCAGCACAGCCCGTGGCATTCTGCTGTGTACAGTGCAAACCTCTGTAGCCTTTCTGCCTCTTGTCTAGGGCTCCAAACCCCTCAGGTTGGTTTTTTGGATCTGCTACAAACAGAAAATTTTATTTTCTTCCTTCGTGCTTGTTTGAGCAGCTAGTGGGTGGTAACAGCAGGGTTCTGAGCAAAATGCTGGGCCAAATTCTGCATTTTATGGCCAGTGCAGTAAGGCAAAGCTTTACAAGCCTTTTCCAGCACAGCTTCTGTGCAGGTGCCCTGTGTGCTGAGACAGAAAATGTGGCTGAATTTTTTTTCCTAGGCATTTTGTGGCTCCCAAGCTGTCCTGTTGGCTTCTTGAGGGGGTTGGTGGCCACCTCTGATCTGGCTGGAGGAGCAGGAGACATCTATGTCTGCTCTCAATGACACTCTCCAGAGGCTGTTCAGTTCAGTGCTCAGTAAATATTCATCCAAATACCCCTTTCTTAAAGCAAGGAAATAATTTATTCCCTACAAATATTGCAGTTGATTTTGGTTGTGGATTGTTTGTTAGAAACTTGAAGCAGAAAATGCAAAATAAATGCTATTTAAAAATAAGGAGAGAGCTGTGTTGTGTTTAAACCACTTGCAATTACAGGAGGTTTTATTTATATATNATCTATATATATTTTTATATATCAATATATATCTATATATAAATTAATTTTTTTTACAGTTTCAAAGTCCTTTTTTATCCTTATAGGTACATTTGTGTATTCACACATCTGTTAGATATTTTAAGGAAGATGATTAAGGAGTGGCATAGTTTAGAAAAGCATTTGTTGTGGAATAATTGTGAACTACGAGGCAATTTCTGCATTTGAATTTCACTTCACATAAATAGAAAAAAAATCATCTATTTACTTGAAAATGCACCTGTGAATTATACTGACAGAAAATAATCTAATAAAATAATGTAGAAGCTGCAGAAGGCCTGACATGTGCAAGTATGTGGGACTGGTAATCTACATTGCATGAATAATTTTTTTGAATTATTACAGAGACGAATAATCTCTTGCAGGGAACAATAGGGTAACTCTTATTGTAGCTATGACAATGTATTTTTAGATCAACTAATTTTCAGGTATGTCAAGCTAAGCTTTTTATTTTATTTTTGAAAGTTTTTTTTTTTTTAAAGGATGGAGGGAATGTTGCCTGATGAAAAAAAGCTTGTTACAGACCAAGGAGTGTAGTTTAGTCTGATGCAAATACACAGATAAAGATGTGCTTGGGTTACAAGGTGATTGTTCCTCCAGCCAGCACTCTCATGGGCATCTGGAGGTGCTTTTCTTTCATGCTTGGCTCTTTGTATTTAAAGTTCATTTTAACTAATTACCCTTAACTAATATATATTTTGGTTACATTGAAACATGACTGGGTTATTATCCAGACCATTCTCTGGAGATATCTAATTTTCAGATGCTTAGATGTGGCAGAGATTCAACTGTGTTTTTGATGTCCCAGGCAGTGTGTTTTTCTTCTTAATGGCTGTATTTTGTATTGTTGTTAAAAGGGTTTGAATGGCTTGGTGGGTATCTGAGTAATTTCTGTGGTGAATTGCAGATGCTGGGAATCAGTTTGTTCAGTTACACTCTCAGGCTGTAATAATATTATTAAGCTCATAAATCAGCTAAGTGTCACGGAGTCATGGAATCACAGACTGCTATGGATTGGAAGGGGTCTTCAAGATCATCTTTCCCCCATTCCAGGTTGCTCAGAGCCCCCTCTAACCAGCCCTTAAACACATCCAAGTTTCCTGGATGCCCATCAGATCCTTGGCTGTGCTTGCTGCTGCTGAGAAAAGCATTTTGTTTTGCTGATGAACAGGGGAGGGCTGACTTGAACTCTGGCTGAATTCCCTCCACTCCCTTGTGGGTGTTCTTTCAAGCCCTCCACTTGAAAGGCTGGCTTTATTTTATCAAGGAGAAAACCTCATTTTGAGCATCAGAAGGAAATAAATGGCTGAAATTGTTATGCTACTTGATATGACTAATGTGAGAGCTTTTATTATGCTTTCCTCTTTGGCAGGAGGTTTGAGTAATGCTAATAATTAGTCCCTTTGTTAGGAGGGTCTGGGGAACCTGTGGGGGTGGCTAAGACCAAAAGAGCTGTACTGAGTCAAGGCATGGCACAGAAAACCTAGTCTCACTCTAACACAGGAGGAGGGAACAAGGAAATTGGATTATCTGTCATCTGGTCAACTGTACAAATTACCAGCTCCTTGTGTTGAAAGCAAGAAGGAACACAGAGGGAGGTTTTTATTTGCACATGCAAGGAATTGGTGTGACAGTTGTGCAAAGACACATGGAATTTCTGAAGAGCAAAAAGGTTTAGTTTTGGTCTTGCAACAGGTTCTCAGCTGTCCCTTTGCACAAGTTGCTTTCGGAGTCTTTTGCAGAATGGGGTGATGCTGTGGTTATGCTGATTAGGGATGAAGATGAACTTGACAGTGTGGAAGGAANTACTCAGAAAGAAAGAAAGAACTCACTCCTTCCTTACTCAGAAAGAAAGAAAGAACTCACTCCTTCCTTACTCAGAAAGAAAGAAAGAACTCACTCCTTCCTTACTCAGAAAGAAAGAAAGAACTCACTCCTTCCTTACTCAGAAAGAAAGAAAGAACTCACTCCTTCCTTACTCAGAAAGAAAGAAAGAACTCACTCCTTCCTTACTCAGAAAGAAAGAAAGAACTCACTCCTTCCTTACTCAGAAAGAAAGAAAGAACTCACTCCTTCCTTACTCAGAAAGAAAGAAAGAACTCACTCCTTCCTTACTCAGAAAGAAAGAAAGAACTCACTCCTTCCTTACTCAGCTTTGCAAAGTGGCTACTGAGAACTTCAGCCTCCCAACCAAACCAGATCTGCACATCTGTGCACAGAACTCTGGAATTTTCCATGGAGTCATGAAAAAGGGAAGAATTAGTGGTGGTGTTGCTCCTGTCACAGCTCTGCCTCCCTTCTGGAATCCAGCAGACTTGAGTATTTGATGAATATTCAAAGAAAAGGGCAGTGTTGCACTTCTTTTCTGTTTCAGTTTGTATAATTCAACAGAAACCATAATAAACTAAGTCATAAATCCTTTGTGTTTGTATTTCCTTTCAGTTTTGTATATGGAATGTATCTTCAAGTAGCAGTGTTAGCCTTTGGTGTTATTATAGATGTGAAACTTGTAGCTAAAAGAGGATCTGGCACTCGCACAAAATCTATTTTTGTTTAAATATTTAACTTTATTTTGATGCTTAACACTTCTGTGGTGTTGTGTTTGGCTTTTTTTTTTGTTAGATTCCTTTTTTTTTTGGTTTTTTTTACTTCTCTGCAGATGGAATTTATCTAATTTTTAGGGATTTTTTTTTTTCCTCCCAAGGAAATACTCATTGGGGCACCACATGGTTCACATGTTATTGATGATCTTGGCTGATGGACACATGGATAAATCTTGTTGGTGTTTTTTTGCTGCAGGTCCAAGGAGCTAATAAAGGAAGCAATCCTTGACAATGACTTCATGAAGAATCTGGAACTGTCTCAGATCCAGGAGATTGTGGATTGTATGTATCCTGTGGAGTATGGCAAAGACAGCTGCATCATCAAGGAAGGAGATGTGGGTTCCCTGGTATATGTCATGGAAGGTAAGGTTGAAAAAGCTAATATTTCTTTTTTCAATACATAGAAATGAAAGCTTTAATGAGAAATGAAAACTTATTTAATGGGAAAAAAATCTTTCCAAGAAAGAAGTGGAAGATGATGTCTGAATATGGTTGTTGCAAAATGGTGTGGACTGCTTTTGCCTGGAAAATTGACTAGATTTGTGTGCCTCCCTACATAAAGCAAGAGGGTGAGAGGTGTAGCTGGTAGGCTTGCAAACATTTTGGCTGGATGGGGAATGGAGATTTCTTTTTGTCCCTGCCTTTTGAGCAAATATGGGACAACTACAGGTTACAGCTCATTTGTGTGTTTAGAGATGTGTACGTGTGCAAATTAATTTCTAATGTTCTGCTTTTAACCAAAAAAATATTTTCAAGGCAGTAAGCCATCCTTTAAACATGGTTTCCTGCCAAACTCTTAATGCTGTATAGTTGCAGATGCTCTTCACTTGTTTCCCAAAACAGCTTTAATGTTCTGTCCTTTTAAGGTGAAGCCCTTTCTCCAGGCACAGGTCTAAATCCTTCAGCTTTTAATAATCTAAAATTTTGCACATTCAAATGTTATCTTGTATTATGAAGGAGTTAGTGGAGGATGCCAAAGCAGAGAATATGTTTCCACTCCCAGCATTACATGGAAAGATTTTGTGTTTTCAGTCATCCATTAGAATCCAGAGATTGCTTTGATGAGGTGGGGGGTCTGTTCTACCACTAATAAAAAACAGCTTTAAAATAATAGTTGAATAATATGTTTTTTCATAATAAAATGAAGAGGTTTTTCCCTGCAGAGCTCAGTGCTTGCTTAGAAAACACCACCACACCAGATGATACATCAGATGAAGAGGTACTGCTGCTGTCTCTTGAATTCATCAGATGCTTCTAATTGTTGTTCCAAACTCTACCCTTGAATTCTTGATTCTTCTAAACCAAAGGTGTGTCAAAGACAATACTTGTCTCTTTTAGGCCTTCACCTTGCCATTTCTGGCAGCCCTCTATGTATGAGGCCATGACTTGGCTCTCCCCCAGTCTTTGGTTGGTCTTGTAACTTAATTTAAGATTATTGAGATAGCTGGGTAAATATGCATCATGTTTTGCAAACAAAATTATGGAGAGTTTGTGGTCTATGTTTAGATGTAATGCAATGAGTGATGATGAAGTAATGGAGATGGAAGAGGCATTATCAAATGGGCTGGATTATGGTTATGAGAACAGGCTCTCTAGCTCATTTTGGCTGATCATTCTGTGTCCTCTCTGTTATTAATACCCCCTATTGGCCTGTGATTATAAACTTCAGTGTTCACAAAGCTGCAGGAGAAAGCTGTTGTGATGAATGTTATTGAAAGGTATTTTCTTAACATAAAAATCAAATAAATGCTGCGTTTCTTCCATTAATTCCTCTTTCCTCCCTTGGTTAGACTTAGCTGTGAATAATATAAATAAAAATTATTCACACAGAAGATTTGATAACCAATACTCTTATGCTTGTTTATAATTTATGATTCAGCATTCAGATAAAACCTCTTACCAGAGGGCTGAGTTATAGACTGATATTTCCTTAGACTGATTTTAAATAATAATTTAAGTAAAATGGATTTGAAAACATCTGTCACTTTCACTGTTAAGTTCTGTGTTCTCATTTATCACACTAAAGCAGTAGTGGTGTCTGTTTTCATTTTCCCCTCCAGACACCAGGACTCTTCTAGTCCTGGTGAGACCTTTATGATTTTCATCTTTCAGTATTTTAGTTCCTTACTGTGGATGGTAAAATTCATATTTATGTAATGCTTGCTGAGCTTGGTGAATCTTAAGAAGCTGGATAATGATGAGTGGTGACCTCTGCACTCTTGTTGCCTTCACTAGGGCTTGCTGATGCTTTCTGAAGGTAATTCCAGGTTCCTTGGGTGGGGATAGCTGTGGCATTGTACATCAGCAAAGAGCCAGGACAAGGCTTGTCTCCCCTTTTCCATGTTCTCTTTGGTTCTAGCAGAAAGGTAATTTCATGCTGTCCAGTACTAAGTTTATATGTGCAGTCATTTTTCACTTGTGCATTTCTCCAACCCTTCCCACACTGGTAGGCTTGACTCTTTCCCTTCATCATGTGCATCTGGACTTTTTGGACTGGCTCTGCATTTTTCAGATCTGAAAAGTTTGGGCTTTGGTTTTATTTTTCATATTTTTTTTTAGCAGTCATTGAAATGCAGGTAGGATTTAGCTGGAAACTTGCCTAGTTGGCTCCTGCCTGGGCTTTCAGAAGATACAACCCTGAGGAGCTACAGAATGAGAGCTGGGTTTGTGGGAGAGCTTTGCTGGGGTCCATCTTTCCAGGAAATCCTTGCTGCTCTGAGGCAGATGTGAAAGCCCAAGGATCATTGTTTCCACTAGGAAACAAAGCCTTGGAAATACTGCTATGGGCTGAACTTGGGCTGTTGTTGCTCTTTGGGTCAGTAGTGAGAAAACAAATCTACAAGTCAGGAGCTGAAAGTGAAATTTCTCAGCAAGAAGAATCCCAAATTTAGGGCTACTTTGTTTATAGTAAGTTTAATAACATTTTAGTTGTTGTTTTGGGCTGACTCCAGCCTTAGTTTGTGTCTTGCTGGCTAGATTTCCACCTCTAGGAAAATAAGGGCCCCCAGTTCACCTGCTTCAGCCTTTCAGGACTGTTGCTGGCCTCAAAACATCCCAGTCTGTGAAGCACTTGATTTCTCTAGCTTCATTCTTTCTGTCCTATTGCTTAGTTTAGCCTGCTGGGATAACTGAGCCTGATGGATCTGTGGCACAGACCACCCTAGAGAGCCTTTTGTGCTGAATGCAGATAGCCATGGATACACTTGTTCAGATAAAATTCAGTAGGGTGATGTTGCTGTTTCTTCCAGAGAGGAAGAAAAGTGCTGTTTGATGAAGGGAAACAGTGTTCTTCCAGGCTGGTGAGACTGGGAGTGAAAAGGGGGACAAGAGATGCAGTAGCTTCTCCATCTGAACTGGTCTCCACTTGCACTCTTGACTCTGCAAGTGAAACAGTTTTGAGAATAAGCAATATCAGAAATACTGCCTTGCAAGAAAGTGTATTGCTCTGCCAGTGGTTCAGGAGATTGTTTCTCTTAAAATATATTTGTATATTTAAAAAAAAAATATTAATTATATATAATTTAATATATATTTATATATATTTTATATTTATATATTAATATATATAATTTAATATATNTATAATATATAATATCAGTGTCTCATATAGAGCAAAAAAAGGTTCTTGCTGGCTAATCATTCTGCCTCTAGAATGAGTGCACCTCCCCCAGGTTGGTTGGTTGGTTTTTTTTAAGAAAACCCAAACTTTTTCCAGGTTTGCAGGTTCGTAGCCATCAACTTCTTTGCTGTTGTGCTTTTCTTTGGGCATAACATCCTACAGTTTTTCTGAAAGCACTTAAAAAATGTGAAAACTTGGAAAGGCCTCTTAGAGAGAGGCACATCTCGATCTGTACTGTGTTGACAGCTCTGAGTTATGCGTGGGTGCTACCTCACACTAATGAGGATAAATGTGATCTCCCCCATCTGAAGCCAAATGTTTCCTCTTGTGCTCCCTCTCTGTCTGAACCTGTCAGCTGTGGAATGTCAGGTTTGATGGTTGCATTATGAAAGGAAAATCCAGCAGCAGAGCTGGAGATAAATCGAGTGACAAGGTATGAGGTTGAGGCTCTCATGTGAGTAACAGTCATGCTGTTATAAACAGATATTCTAATTCTTTTAGAACCTGTATTAATAGGTGTTAAGAGCCCTCCCTTTGTGTTTGTTGCTATTCCCATAAAGGAGGGAAGAAAATGCAGTGAGCTGAGAGGAAAAGGAAGGTTAAACTACTTGGATTAACTATTTTGTCACCCATGATTTTGTATCATGACTGCTGTACCATCCTCCCTGACTGTCCTTCTGTGAGCTAAGAATTGGAGTGAAGGAAAATATCTTTACCAGTACTCTCTGTGCTCCTAGTGCTGTAGACATGGAAAAGGAAGAAGCAGCTTTTTAAGAAACCCTGTTGAGAAGCAGCCTACACTTCACCCAGACCTTGTTTTAGTTGCCTCAAACTTTTATTTTTGTCTTCTGCCATGGAGATTTGCTTTTTATTTTTAAAAGGAGACTTTGGTTCTCACCTAGCTCCCTCAAAGAATGGAAGCTTCTAATCATGAATTCCCATTAGAATGTTGTTTTTAGGGAGCCAGGGATGTCTTCGGAAGGAACATATTCCTAGAAACTGCAAGATTTGCCAGGATATCAAGCTTAGTGTTGATAAAGAAAGACATCCAAGGTCTCTACATCTATTTGAACTAGAAGAAAGTTGCAAGAGGCTGTAGAAGACCTACCAGAAGAAGTGGCAGAGCTGGTCTCTGATGGGTGAAATGCTCAAAACAGCTCCTCAGTCTCTGGAGATCTTTGCTGTTCAGTCAGAAGTAAAGCAGGATGTGGGTGCTGCCCGTGGTCCTCAAGACATCACCTTGCTGCCTCCCACAGGTTCTCACAGCCTTTGTGAGCAAATTCATCAGCTTCTTGTTGGAATTCCCAACATCACTGATGGCTATCCTTCACCTCAGAGGAAACCATCTTGAGGGGTTTGTTGGTTTTTCTTTGTTTCTACAGTTTTGGTGATAGGATGATGACTGGCACAAATCTTATAAACTCGATTTAATATGTTTTTAACTTGCTTAGTCTTTGGGGGAAAGAGCCTTTACCCAGTTTCCAATTCAGTCTGTGAAATGCAGAGTTGTTGGCTGAACTGTGTCTGCTGGGGCATTTTGGATCAGTCTAATACTCTGAGATTGTACCCAGAGAGAAGAAGTTGAGCTTTTGCAGGTGGAGATTTGCCTGCCTACAAAGTGTGTTTTGTCCTGTATGCCCAAATAGTGTCCTTGCTGGACTCCCTCCAGATTTGTGGGTCAGTGAAGTGAATTCCTGACTGGTATAGGACCAGGCAGTTAGGATTTATCTTTCCAAATATATTCCTGATAATGTAACTAAGTCCTTTGATATGTGTTCCCACTTTCTTGCATCTCCCAAGGACACTCAAGAAGGTAATAACAGCTGCATCCATTGCAGTTGGGGCTTTTTAAATGCAATTGAGGCAGTTCTAAGACTCGCTTTCCCTTTTATAAAAGTATTTGAGGCCCTACTTGAATCTCCAAACTTCTTCCCAAGGGGTTTGGATCTGCCTGCTGAAGCAAACCTCAGCAATGAGCATCCCATTGCAGAGGTGTTAAATGGCTCTTGAGACTGGAGAGCATTCCCTCAATGCCCTTTGGGAGCACAGTGTGGGAAAGAATCCATTGGATACCTAGGGCAATGTGGGATTTTCTGCAGTGTGCCAACACGTGGCTAGAAGCACCTCTGGAGAACCTGCCTTGCACAGGCCCTTCCATTAATTTTGGGAAATACACCGTGGCAGCAGCTGCTTCTTTGCACTCTTCTGTATCATGTTGCCAGCTTTGGTTAGTTGGTTTTGTTTCCCTCCTTCATCCTAGCCCAGCAGGAGCCAGATGAAGGGTTTTCCTGTGGTCAGAGGTGCTGCCATGCAGATGAGCAACCACTTAGTGGTCATTGCTCCTCTGGGAGGCTTTTTCATTCACTCATTCATTAGCAATCCCTCCCCACATCTCAGTGCTGAGACCATTACTTATTCCATGCAAAGCAATTTCTAAGGCTCTCTGGGCTTAAGAGACTCTCTAAGCTTGGTGTCTTGGTTCCAAAGTTTACAATACTGTAGGGGAGGATGTGCTGGAGAAAGCAAGTGGTTTGAGTGGTATTAATATGCTGAGAGTGTGCCTAGGATCTGGCAGCATGAGAACAAGATGACTTCCATGACTTGGCATTTGCTTGCTCTTTATGGATGCAACAACAGGAAAGCCTGGCATGCTGAAAACATCACCATAACTTACCCGTGGGATCAAAGAAGGAACTGTACAGGCTTTGTGCACAGTTCCAAGCTTTTGGGAACTGTAAAGGTTCCCAAACCATTTGGATAAAGTTAGAGCAAAAACCCGTTTGTAATCTTTAGGGGTTTCTTAACTGTTGCATCCAAGAATTGGGTGCTATTCCAACTGATCCTTTTGGAGTTAGAATTATTTACAAGCTGGTGATGGCAGTCATCCAGGAGATGATGCATTGGATGCTCAGGTGCTGGGTTCATTTGCTGTGTTGTTCCTAGAGGGCCTTGTGTATGGCATTTCTCTTGGAGAAATGGAGTTGCACGTTGTTTTTCTCACACACAGGACAGCAGAATGCAAACCAAACAAATAAAGCCCAAAACCCTGTAGAATGCAGGTTAAAAAATGTCAAGAGGATGTACTTATATTCTAAGGATGTGATTTGATTAAATAATTCCTTTTCAGTCATGAAAACCTAACCTTTGGGTGGTCTAAACCAATATTTGGGAGGGTAAGAGCA
>VYZU01090567.1:0-10253 GCA_013401355.1 Ceyx cyanopectus | reverse complement strand
GTTTTTTTCCCAAAACCTCAGGATTTTTCCACCCTGGGAAGGGAGGCTAAAAAAAAATAAAAAAAAAAAAAAAAAAAATGGTAAGTAGTAAGTAGCTATTCCTCATCTTCTGGTCCATGAGCTCAGACCACAATTCCACAGTGTTTTGTAAAGCTAAAAAGTAGCTTTTTATCTAATCAATCAAATAATTTAGACTGCTTACTGACCACAGCTAAACCAACTTCAGATTGTTACTTTAGAAACTGGATCTTTCAAGATCACAGGCAAAAAAAAAAAAAAAAAAGTTTTCTAACACAACCCATGACAGATTTGTCATTTGTTAATACATGGAATGTGTATCATATAAAATTATACTACCTTCAAATCGATTAGAAATCCCTCAAATGGCCTGTATGGATTGTGGACAGTAAGGTGGAAGTTCAGCTGCTGAATAAGCAATAGTTCATACTCCAATATTTGCTCAAGAGCTTTTGCTTGTCCAACTGGGCTTTCTCGGAGGTTACCAACGAACTGTGCGCTGGACACATTAAATTCATCTACTTTACAGGCCAAAAATGCACATGTTAGCCTTGAGGAAGAGAGAAAAAGCAAAACAATTGACAAATGCAGCATCCACCTTTTTACCAACAGTTCTGTCAAAAAAGCTTATGTTTTCAAAAGACCATGTTCTGAACACAGAAAACTTTTCTAAATGGTAACTGCAACTGGCCACACTTTTGTCTTTACTCATATTTAACTCTCAGATTTCCCTTTGCACTTTCCCAGTTTTTGATTATACACAAGGTGTCCTGCTTGGTAGACTAATTCAAGATATGCTGATAATAATTATAAAAATTATTTTAACAACTCACATTATTATCCGAGGATGATACTCCATCACTGAGTTATTGAGGTAAAAGCGTTTGAAATACATGCAAGCTGTTCCCTAAATTTAAAAAAAAAATAAAAATGAAGGAAATATAAGTAGAGAATCAAAAATTAATTAAATAAAAATAAAATAACTAAACAGAGCATGCAAACTTGAACACACACTACAGACACACAGGGCACTTTAAGGCACCGAGAGGTGCACAGTGCTACACCAAACATTTCCAGGTCTAATGAATTTAGGGGTTATATTTCCCTTTGCAGGAGAGTTTACTGCCAGTCCAGATGCTTGAACCAGTTTGTTCTGTGGTCAGACAAGCACCAACATTTGACAAACAACAGGACACCAGCTCAACTTTGGGAATGCCTCCTCTAACTACAGCAAGATGATTTTCTTATATTATCAATGCACATAGCGTTAGGTTTGTTTCTCTTTGCTTAAGGGGCAGAACACAGTTAAAAGACATTCACACAAGCCTAACAACCACAAGAAACAGGCAAAGCCGAGAAATAACTCGTTTTTCAAGTGACTGCACTGCCCAGGAAACAGGAAAGAGAGCCTTCTGGAACACAGGCTGAAGCACTGGAAGAGGAAAAGCCGCGCTCAAGAAACAGGCAAACAAGTAGAAAGCAAAGGCACAAGAGGCAGGGCCGGAGCAAGGCCCGTAACACAGCCTGCAGCCCGCAAGCATGCGACTGTCGCAGCGCGCAGGCAGTGCTCCTCACCACCACGGATCTCGGCATGACTGGCTTGAAGATGGCGCAGAACTCCAGCAACCGCTTTTCGTAGTACTTGCATAAGGCCAGTTCCTCGTGGGGCTCCATCAGGACGGAGTCGGTGGGATGGACCTTGAGGGGAGAAGAAAGCTGAACCTGTCTGAGGGGCTGAGCTACCACAGCCGCCTCCTCCCCTCAGAGAGGCGGGGAGAGATGGCCGAGAGGAGGACGCGACCGGCCTCCGGCCCCTTCCCCGTCTTCCTCTCTCGGCCCCCAGCTCTGCACCTTCCCGCTCCCCATCGCTTTGCTGCGGAACTTGCGGTTGGCTTCGGCTCGGCGCTGCTCCAGCTCCTCCTCGCCGCCGAAAGTCCAGTACCGCTTCTGCGTGCTGCTGTGGTACATGGCTGCGAGACTAGCGGCGATGGCAACCTTCGACAGCGACACCCACCTCCCGCCGCCTGCGCTTTATGGCAGCTCGCTTTACGGCGGGCGTGGGCCGGGAGTGGTAGTTCGGCGGGAAGCAGCACGAGGAGGTGGGCGGGCAGGGGGCGGGGTGGCGGTTGGCCTGGCGCAGAGGCTGCTCGCCGGACTACAGAGCGGTGTGACCGCAGCTAGGCGTAGCCGAGTCACCGTCAGATCGCCCAGTCCAACCGCATACCCAGCACTGCCAGGGCACCACTGAACCATGTCCCTCAGCATCACATCTTCACGTGGGGCTCAGAAACCCCTCCAGTANCCAGGTCCCTCAGCTGCTCCAGACTTGTGCTCTCCAGACCCTTTCCCAGCTTCATTGCCCTCCTCTGGACATGCTCCAGACCCTCAGTGTCCTGGTAGTGAGGAGCCCAAAACTGAACCCAGGATTTCAGGGGAAACCAGTGCCCTGTCCAGAGGAAAAATCCCTGCCCTAGTCCTGTTGGCCACACCAGTGCTGACACAAGCCAGGATGCTGGTGGCCTTCTTGGCCACCTGGGTACTTTCTGGCTAAACTTCAGCCAGCTGTCAACCAACAGTCCCAGACTCTTTTGTTCTGAGCAGCTTTCCAGCCACTTTGCCTCAGACCTCTAGCATTGCAGGGGGTTATTGCCACCTGTTGGTGTTTGGAAAGTTACTGAGGGTTTCTTCAATACCCTCATCCAGATCATGGCTAAAGATACTAAACAGATAGTTCAGAGGAGGCCACAAAAGTGATGCAAGGGCTGGAACAGCTCTCCTACAAGGACGAGCTCAGAGACTTCAGATTGTTCATCCTGGAGAAGAGAAGCCTCTGGGGAGACCTTAGAGCAGTCTTCCAGTATCTGACGGGGGACGTACAAGAAATCTGGGGAGGGACTTTTTACCAAGGCTTGTAGCAATAGGACAAGGGGTAATGGCTTCAAACTGAAAGAGAGTGGATTTAGGAAGAAGTTCTTCACCCTGAGGGAGGTGAGACATGAACAGGTTGCCCAGAGAAGTTGTGGATGCTCCATCACCAGATGCATTCAAGACCAGGTTGGGTGGAGCTTTGAGCAACCTGGTCTGGTGAAGGGTATCACTACGATAGCAGGGGGGTTGGAACTAGATTATATTAAAGATCCTTTCTAACCTAAACCATTCCATGATTCTATGTTGTACTTGAGGAGTTAGTGGTGTTGGACAAGCTACGTGTGTTCCACTGAGTGTTGTTCAAAAGTCACCCTGTGTGAGCCTAAGTAGCTACTGTGTAGGAGTCTGCTGGAGTGCTCAATGCTGGCTCAAGCTATGCACTGGTGTTACAACAGAGATAACACCCCTAACTTCCAGGAGAAGATATGTGTCTGCTCATTATACAAAATAAAAGGTACCTCAGTGTAGGAGGGAAGAGAAACCTCTCCATAGATGAAATCTTCACAGTGTGCTGCAGGAAAATCCATCTGATGTCTGTGCAGTGCTACACAAACAAGGTTCCCAGTGGCTGAAGGGACTTCAAGATATAATCTCTATTGACATTCTTCTTTTTATTGTCTTATTAAAGTAACAGCTCATTGCTGAGCTGTACATTGTTGTTCCTTTCCCATAGAGATGCAGAAAGAACCCTACACTGTCTCTCTCTGTTTTAACTGTGCAAACCTGTAGGTTCATACAACTCCCTTTAGTTCCTTCAGTAGACTCTTGGTCCCCCAAAATAATTGTTAGATGTAAGTTATGGAAGCAGCATTTCATAGCCTCTGCCCTTTAGCAACCGAATTTTAGGTATTTATGCAACTGTATCTGAAGTACGTGAGATAAGCATGTTAAGCACAAGTGGGTGCTTGCAGGGCTGGCAGTTAAAATGATTTCTTATGATCCAAAATGTAAAAAGTTCTTTTCCTAAACTACACAGGAAATAATTTTATTGTCTGTGTGGTCATGTGAGAGTGACGTGTGGGTGATGGAACACTGGAACAGACTGCCCAGGGAGGTTGTGGAACCTCCCTCTCTGGAGATGGTCAAAACCCACCTGGACACGTTCCTGTGTGATGTAGGTGATCCCTGCTCTGGCAGGGGGGTTGGACTAGATGATCTTTTGAGGTCCCTTCCAGCCCCTGACATTCTATGATTCTGTGGTCTGAATCTATCATTCCTTTGCTTTAAATTGCAGCGATTTAACATCTCTAATTTGAAATCAGAACAAGTCTGATTTCAAGAACCAGGGATACCAAAAATACCAAAACAGGTACAAACATTTTGTTGTGCACCTGTGCACCTAATCAAACAGTTCCATTGCAAATTCGAGATTCATAGGAATTGTGTATTTGAGTAATCAGTCAGTTTAATGAGGAAGCATATCTTACTTCATATCACCACTGTAAGAGTAAAACATGTAAGAATAGGAACGGCAACTGCTGGAAAGGAAAAGAACAGTAAAGAGGATAAGGCAGACTTATTAATTATAAANGGGAGATAAAAATAAAACATTTGAAAATGTAACCATAAAAACTTCTTCAAACCTTTAATAAATCTGTTACCAAGACATTCACAGAACCAAGAATTTCCTGTATCTACAGCTCTGTTTTGACTGTTGCAGTTTCATAGATTCATAGAATCATAGAATATTAGGGTTTGGAAAGGACCTAGAAGATCATATAGTCCAACACCCCTGCCTGAGCAGGATCACATAAGTCACACAAGAACACATCCAAGTAGGTTTTGAATGTCTCCAGAGAAGGAGACTCCACAACCTCCCTGTGACTCTGTGAAGCCCATTCCAGAGCTCTGTCACCCTTACTGGGAAAATTTTTTCCTTGTGTTGACCCTAAACCTCTTGTGCTCCAACTTGCTCCCATTTCCTCTTGTCCTGTCATTAGAAGACATTGAGAAGAGTCTGGATCCATCTTCTCTACGCTCACCCTTAACATATTTATAGACATTGATGAGGTCCCCCCTCAGTCTCCTCCAGGCTAAAGAGCCCCAGCTCTCTCAGCCTCTCCTCATAAGGGAGATGCTCCACTCCCTTCATCATCTTGGTGGCCCTGTGCTGGACTCTGTCCAGTAGCTCTCTGTCCTTCTTAAACTGGACACATTATTCCAGGTGGGGTCTCACAAGCACAGAGTAGAGGGGGAGGAGAACCATCCTTGACATGTTGACTACACTCTTCTTAATGCATCCCAGGACACCATTGGCCTTCTTGGCTGCAAGGGCACATTGATGACTCATGGTCATCCTCCTGTCAAACCGGACCCCTAGATCTTTTTCAAGAGTCCAGCTGTTGACCTGTAGTTAGTGGTGTTCCCCAGGGATCTGTTCTGAGTCCAGTCTTGTTCAATGTCTTATTCAATGACCTGGATCAAGGGATGGAGTGGACCCTCACTAAGTTTGCTGATGATACAAAACTGGGAGGAGTGGCTGATACACCAGAGGCTGTGCTTCCATCCAATGAAACCTGGACAAGCTAGAGAGCTGGGCAGAGGGGAACTTCATGAAGCTCAACTCCTGGAGTAGAGTCCTACCCCTGGGAAGGAACATCACCATGCACTGGTACAGGTGAGAGGTAGACCTGCTGGAAAACAGCCTCATGGAGAGGGATCTTGGTGCCACATTATCCGCAGAACAGCAACGTGCCTTTGTGGCCAGGAAGGCAAATGGTCTCCTGGGGTACATGAAGAACAATGTGGCCAGCAAGCCCAGGGAGGTTCTCCTCCCCCTCTGCTATGCCCTAGTGAGACCATATCTGGAGTACTGTGTTCAGTTCTGGTCTCCCCAGTTCAAGAGGGACAGAGAAATAGTAGAGAGAGACCAACAGAGGCTACGAGGATGATGAAGGGACTGGAACTCATTGCTGTTGTGAGGAAAGGCTGAGAGCCATGGGACTGTTTAGGCTGTTAGGGCAGGTATCAAGAAGAAGGGGCCAGTCTCTTTTTCAGTGGTGCCCTGTGATAGGGTGAAAGCTAATGGTCACAAACTGGAACATAGGAAGTTCCACCTCAACATGAAGAAAAATTTCTTCGCTGTGAGAGTGACAGTGCCTGGAACAGGCTGCCCAGAGAGGTTGAGGAGTCTCCTTCTCTGAAGACTTCAAAGACCTTCCTGGATCTGTTCCTGTGTGGCCTGCCCTGGGTAATCCTGCTCTGGCAGGAGGGTTGGATTTGATGATCTCCAGAGGTCCCTTCCAACACCTCCCATTCTATAATTCTAAGATTCTATGGTTCTTTAAGGTTTATATTAATGAAAAGCCAAGATTGCATGTGGATCAGTATTTCTCTGTTTAGATTCCACAGGCAAATATCAGTTTTGCAAATACATATGAGCTACAACAGAAGATACAGGTCTGGACCTAAATTCCAACAAAGTGTAGTGCTCAGTGCTGGGGTTTTGACACACTTGAGTATAAAGGAAAAATATTATTGCAAAGGCGTTTGGTTGCCTATTCCTCTAAAGTTCAGGGTTTACAAAGTTTTCTCCTTTCATTTTTTACCCATGTAAAGGGGGTGAGTGGAGGCAAGTTCATGGGCATGGTAGAAGGAGGCAACCCCCTTGCCTGCTTCTATTCTTCAGGTGCCTCTGAAAAATAGATACAAAGACCTCCTGGAAGACAGTCAGTCTTCTTATAACCAGTTGGAGGAAGGGGAAGTGATGGAGGGGGAGGCTTGGAGGCATGTCCCACCTCATGGGAATGGGCAGGTTCTCCCTTCACCTCCCCGCCCCATGATTACCCTCACTCAGGGGGTATGGAACCTTGGAATTTGATGCCCCTTCTGATGAAGACCTATCTGAAAACATGCCCATAGCCTGTCCCTCAGCCCCACAACTTAGTACTTCCTCAACGAGGAAGAAAAGGAGGGTTGTCATAGTGGGTGACTCTCTATTGAAGGAAACAGAGGGGCCAATCTGCAGACCTGACCCAGCACACAGGGACATTAAAAAGAAGCTGCCTGATCTGTTGCGCCCCTCTGATTATTATCTTTTAATAGTTTTTCAGGTGGGTTATGATGAGATTTCTGAGGAAAAATAATTATACCACTTGCTTGCTATGAGATATTGAACAACAAATACCATGTAGCATCCAGTGCCAAAATAACATGTTACATCTCAGATTTCTGCACCCACAGAATCCAGGATCATGGTCCTATTTAATCTTCTTATTTTATCTCCTTGGAAGTTACCTTAGAAATTATAGAGTGACTTCTGCATCTACCATGGACTTGGTCCATTTTAAGAGGTCATTTTATTTCTTTTCATTGTTGACACTGGATTGGTTTTACTGCGTCCAAAAATACCCACTTTCTTACAACATGATCTCAAATATCCAGTGTTTCATATAAAAACATCAGCAGGTTTGACACTTTTCTGTACAGACATGGGAATAATTTCTTCATAATATTTCAGTACAGGCAGAGGCTGTTTCTGTGGTACTGTTGTTTAAATAGCAAAATAAACTTCACATATGTATTGTTTGCACAGAGTAACAAGTCCTTGAAGACTTTTATCCTTTCACTGAGGAATTTCTCACTCCATAAAATCCTAACAGTCTGAAAACATAGATGTCTTCCCATAATTAAAATTATGTTTCTTCACCTTATTTGATAAACTATTGCCTTATGATCTTCAAGTTCCTAGTCCTAATCCCACTAGTATTTTTAGAATTTTGCAGTGAGCACATAACAGCTGCAACATTGCCTTGTGATCTATAAGTGGCAGTATTTATTTGTTGGAGCTGGTAGAATCTTTAGCTGGAATGGCTGAGGTTTGTGAAGTCCTGTGTGTCACACTGCTTCATTTCTGACTATGCTGTATGTAAATCAGATGCAGGTTCATGCCAGCAAGAAGCACAATTAGCAGAACAATTACTGGCATTTTGGAATGGGTCCATTTTTATGCTACAGCATAGTATGCATTTGAGAGACGTTTTCACACAAAAAAAATCCCACAAATAATCAACCTGATGATTTAGTGTATTTTTGTCACTCTCTATAAATGCCTTTCCATCAATTTATTCATTTGGTCAATTACTGTGTAGTGAGTGAAATACATTGTTGTAATGCCATGGCACATGTAGTCTGACTTACCTACATCATCCAGTTTTGGCTGAACTGCAGTATCTGAATCTAACCCTCCCACATCTTATGGAAGGACTTGGAATATAAACTGAAATCCCTTCTTTATCTGAAGTCTTGACAAGTGTTTACTGAGCACAACTTCATCTCAAGTTGTTACTCAAGATTTGTACTTAATTTGGATGACATCTGCATACAGATGATGGTGGCAATCAGACAAACCAGAAACTCACCTGGTAAGGGAGAAGAGATACTCCGAACAAAAACTACGGTGACAGAAGCTGATCGGAGAGGTGTCCATGCCTAGAGGGTTGCCAGACCACTCTGACTCCCGGGTGCCAAAAAAAGTTTCCACGCGGTCGTTTTATTATTCCATGCCTTCTCGGCCGGAAATTCCCCTTGCCCCCTTGTCCGTTTTTTTTTTTCCGTCTGGGCTCTCTCCGACGGCTGGCCAGTCTGTAGTCTCCTCAGATGCCCTGTGCCCCCCTGCCCCTGGTGGGGGTTGTCTCCATCCCAGCATGCATCCCTCGGTGGCAAGGCGCAGCTCTGGTGGGGGTCACCGGAGCCTGCGGACCCCCCTGAGGGCATTCCTGCCCTGGTCCTGCTTCATCTCTGGCTGGTCCCTGCCCATCCCCACAGGCAAGGGACAGAAAAGAGAAGTTTGGGTTTTTTCCTTTTCCTTTTAAAGGACACTTTGACTATCCCTTGACAGTTGCTCTCTAAAATTGCACAGTGTAGTTTGATCTCCTTATTTAATAATATCTCAGTCCTTTCACAATATTGTCAGAAAGGCATGCATGTTAAACTTTCTCATCATACATGTTTATCTGATAAAGATAGATTTGTTAGGTGTGTGTATGTACACACAAGAAATAACGGGTGATGTCCATTGCCAACAGTTCCCTAGTATCAGAGATGTTGATCACAGTAAGATTCCTGCATCAAACTGTTGGTACCTGAGATCTGTCAGGCTTGTTTGGTACATCACATTCCTCAAAGACTCAAAGACTTTTCACAGCAATCTTCATGTAGAAGGTTCTTCTCTGGAAGGGTCTTTCAAGCATATCCTCCTTATCATTGGGATAACAGCACAGACTAATTACAGTGCTTGATTCTCAGACACTTCATGGCATTGAACTTTTCTTACTACAGCCCTGACAGTTGAGAATTAACACAGAAATATAGGTGTTACGATCCAATATTAGGATACGTGGCAATTTTTATGAAAGGTTTAAAGGTGATCCCCAAATGGTGAAATTAAGATGCAAACGAGGTCAGATGTCACATGCATAACAAAGTTTTATTATTGTAACATAACCAAGTTTCTAAAGCAGACAGGACAGGGAGAAAACTAGAAACAGAAAAGTTCAATGCCATGAAGTGTNTGTCTTCTCGGTGCTCCTCTGAGAGATAAGGGAGAGGGATATAGTGTAGTCCTTGGTTTTGCTAATTGGACTAATTTATTGCAGGAAGACCGGTAGTGTTACACTTCACTCCCATCACCAGCTGCAGACTTTCTCCCATCTCCAATCTCAGGCACACATCTCGACAAGGGGGGGGTGAGGGGTCCTCAAGACAAACAGTAGATGTCCTGCATGTCACAACTTCTTGGATTGTTTGAGACAAAACACTATCATGTCCTGCATGTCACAATAGGTCTTCTGCTCCTTGCCCTGAGGGATTTTTGAAATTTGTTGCAATGTTGCTCAGACACAACTCTAACCCTTGTCTACATGCTTCATTATGGGCATTATCAAATAAACTCTGTACTACACATGTAAGAAGATGAAGATGGTGATGGAGAGGTACTTGATCTGTAAGTAATTGCAGGAAAAAAAAAAAAAGGTATGGACCAATGTTCTGGACTGTGATGTTTGGTATCAGAATTCAATTATTCATCTGATCATTGCTTGTCCATGTAATCTAACATGCTTGTCTATGTAGGATTATAGGTCCAACTGCCTCCCACAGTATTTTTTACACCCTAAAACCAGCTCAAGAAAGGGGTTTCTGAGATATTTTTGTTTTATAATCCTGGTGTTCATTGTTTCATTTGTTCACTCAAAAATCAGTGCTGTGGTAGAGTGGAAAAAGGGCTTTTAAAACCCTTCTTTGCTGTCAGAAACCTTGACTGTATGTTTCCCCTATATTTGTCTCTGGTTTCACAGATTCACAGATTC